>OVAN01007265.1:0-19930 GCA_900406275.1 Anastatica hierochuntica | reverse complement strand
AAGCTAAAACACACTAAAATATGCATGAAATTGTATGTACATCAGAGGCTCATGCCAAAACACTCGAAGCGAATACGCAGCGCCTACAGCAACTAGCGCTGGAAAACGAGACCCTCAGAGAGGCAAACTCGGCTTTGATGGCAAATCAAGCCACGAATCACAGATTCAGGGTCCACATGCCCCGCATGCCAACTCTTGAAACTCCTCCTATAAATAACCTTGGAGAAAGAGGAAACTCAGCAGTAAAAGGAACCCGAACATTCATATTGCGCAGTACAAGCAGAAGATGCTTATTGTGGCAATCCAGAAGGAGCAGAAGGAGGCCGCCATGTGCAAGGGATTCAGCTCCAGCCTAACAAGAGCCGCCTTGCAATGGTTCATATCGATTCCAACCGGAACCATAAGATCATTTGCTCATCTGACTGATATGTTTGTGGAGCAATTTGCTAGCAGCAGAGTGACTCCCAAGTCCTCTGATGACCTTTACGAGATTAGGCAACGTAAGGCAGAGCCACTCAGGAGCTACCTTCACCGCTTCAACAATCAAAAAGTCACAATCCCAAACTACAGTGTTGCCACCACAATTTCTGCCTTCAAGAGGGGAATTCTGCCTGATGGTGATCTGTATAAGGAGCTCACTAAATATCAATGCAGAATGATGGAATACATGCTCTCTCGGGCCCAGGGGCAGATCAAGTGGGAAGAAGATATACTTGCCAGGCAAGAATCTCGGGTCATGAGGACCGAGAAGACAGTCAGAGATTACAAGCCCTACCAAAGACCTGCCAGAGAGGATAGGCAAAATGGAGCCAAAGGTCACAAGCCTCTGGGTAAGCCGGACGACAACAGATTCTCGCCGGTACATACTTGGTCGGACGTACCCAACCTATCAATATCAAGCGCGGAGCTGGTAGGAGTTCTAAAAGAGATGGGAGGCCAAGTCAATTGGCCCCACAAGATAAGGTCACCCGACCATCACCGGAATCCTAAAAAATGGTGTGACTTCCACAATGACCACGGTCATAGAACAGAGCATTGCATATCCTTAAGAATAGAAGTCAACGAGCTACTCAAGAAGGGACACCTACGAGAATTTCTTTCCAATAAAGCTAAAGAGATGCTAGACAACCAGAAAGAAAGAGTCTCGGCCGGCCGGCAAGTGTCTGATTTCCCAAGGCACGATAGGGTGATCAATGTCATATCCGGAGGTTTGGAGATAAGTAGCATTACACATGCCGCTGCGAAGAAAAGCACAAGGCTCCCTAAAAACAATCATGGCACCCTGGAAGTCAAGCGCCAGAATCTTAGCCAGGAATTCATAAGTTTCATGGCTGGAGGACAAAATGGGATCCTGACTCCACACCATGACACGTTGGTTGTTTCATTATCGGTGGCGAATTGTTTGGTAAAGAGAGTACTTATCGACAATGGGAGCTCTATGAACGTACTTTTCCTGGGAGCATACACAGACCTGGGTCTGACCCAGGAAGCCTTGATCAAGAAGACCACGCCATTGGTAGGCTTCAGTGGGGAAGTCAAGCAAACCATCGGAGAGATAGTACTTCCGGTGTGCGTTGGACGAATCAACTTGTCCACTAAGTTTTTTGTCATAGACTGTCCCTCTGCCTATAACATGATCATGGGCAGGCTCTGGATACATGAGATGAGAGCCGTCCCGTCAACCCTGCACCAAGTGCTAAAGTTTCCAACCCTATGGGGAATCAAAGAGATCAAGGGTGATCAAGAAAACGCTCGATCGTGCTACCAGACCACTTTGAAGGGAAAGACGGCTCCTTTATAGCAATTACAGAGATGACTTCCCACATTGCACACTGAAGAGCAGGAAGTGGAACAACAGGATTACATTCCTCTGGTACCCGGAGAGCAAGGCAGAAACCTCAGAATAAGGGCAAGGTTGGAAGAAGGAAAACGCCAAAGGCTTATAGACTTTCTCAGATCCAATGTGGATTGCTTCACCTGGTCCCACGTGGAAATGCCAGGGATAGACCCGGAAGTCATAGTCCATAAGCTGCAAGTGGACCCCAAATACCTGGCAGTCAATTAAAAAGGAGGAAATTCGCACCTAAACGAGACGAGATCATCAACGATGAAGTCAAAAACCTCCTAGCGGCTGGGTTCATCAGAGTGGTCCACTATCCGGATTGGCTAGCAAACGTTGTCGTGGTCTGGAAGAAGAACGGCAAGTGGCGAGTTTGCATAGATTTCACGGATCTAAATAAATCTTGCCCTAAGGATCCTTTCCTGCTCTATGGATGCCTTTTCCGGGTACAATCAAATACTCATGCATCCAGAAGACCAGGAAAAGACGTCCTTCATGATTTCCAGTGGAATTTATTGCTATAAGGTGATGCCTTTTGGATTGAAGAATGTGGGATCCACCTATCAGAGGTTAGTCAACATGATGTTCGCAGACCAAATAGGCCAGACCATGGAAGTCTATATAGATGACATGCTAGTCAAGTCCTTAGATGAGGAAGACCACATAGCCCACCTGCAACAAGCTTTCTCTACCTTGAGGAAATACAACATGAAGCTCAACCCTTCTAAGTGCTCATTTGGAGTAAGTTCCGGGAAATTTTTTGGGTACATAGTTACATACAGAGGCATTGAAGCAAACCCATAACAAATCAGGCGATTCAGGTAATCCCTTCGCCCATGACTCCATGAGACATCCAGAAGCTTACCGGAAGAATGGCAGCCTTGAGTAGATTCATATCCAGTCTATTCGACAAATCGCATGCATTCTTTGAAGCCCTTAAGTTCACAGGGAAATTTGAATGGAACCAAAAGGCCGAAGACGCCCTAGTCAAGCTCAAGGAATATCTCACGACGCCACCACTTCTCTCAAAGCCCCAAGATGGAGAGCCTCTACTCCTGTACCTGGCCATCTCAGAGCACGTCGTAAGTGCCATCTTAGTCAAAGAAGAAGAAAGCAAGCAGCGGCCGGTGTACTACGTAAGCAAATCCCTTCTGGACACCGAGAATCGGTATAGTCACCTGGAGAAACTAGCTCTCGCCTTGGTCATCTTGGCCAGGAAGCTGCGTCCCTACTTCAAGACTCACCCGATGATAGTCGTCACATCTTTCCCTATCAAGTCTGTACTCCACAAGCCAGAAGTATCCGTAAGAATGACCAAATGGGCTGTGGAACTAGGCGAGTACGACGTGATCTTCCGCTCTGCCACAGCGATCAAATCACAGGTCCTGGCAGACTTCATAGCAAAATTCTCTGCGCCGATGGTACCAGGGGCAGAAGAAGAGGTCAGGATCCAGCAAGAAAATAAAAGTGAAGAGGAATGGAAACTTTATGTAGATGGATCCAGCAACATACGAGGAGCAGGTGTAGGCCTCGTGCTCATCTCAAAAAGAGGAGAAGTAGTATCAAGAGCAGTAAGATGCAACTTTAGAGCCACCAACAATGAAAGTTAGTATGAAGCCTTAATTGCAAGACTTAGCTTGGTAAAAGACTTTGGAATAGAAAACCTACAAGTTTACAGTGACTCTTAATTAATTGTAAGCCAGACGCAAGGCGACTACCAAGCGAAAGATACTAGCATGGCCAAGTACTTGGCCATAGCCAAGAGGCTCATCGATTTATTCAAAGCATGCAGACTCACACAGATCCCGAGGGAACAAAATTCGCATGCGGACGCCCTGGCCAACCTTGCCTCGACCCTAAAAACTGTGGAGCCAACTAGCGTACATTTGCTGGTTCTCCAATAACCGGTTACTGACGAGGATGCCGAAGGGCCTCAAGTCTCAAACATTGAAGAAGAGGAAACCTGGATGACGCCCATTACTTCCTACCTAAGGGATGACGTCCTGCTCAATATAAGGAGTGAATGTCGTAAGATCAAAAGGCAAGCATCCCGCTATTTTCTGATTCACGGAAAACTCTACAGAAGATCTTTCTCGGGCCCATACCTCAAATGCATAAAGCCGGAAGACGCAAATCTAGTCCTCAAGGAATTGCATGAGGGCGAATGCGAATCCCGCTCTAGTGGAAGAAGCTTGGTACTAAGCGCTAAGAGGGCAGGCTACTATTGGCCTACAATGGCCCATGACGCTCTCCAGATGGCCAAGTATTGTGATAAATGCCAGAGGCACGCGCAAGTGTCCAAGCTACCCCCGGAAATCCTCAAATCTGTGAGTTCTCCATGGCCATTGATGAAATGGGGAATAGACATCGTGGGAAAATTCCTGACAGCTCCCGGCCAGCTGGAGTACCTCTTGGTAGCCACAAAATACTTCTCCAAGTGGGTGGAGGCAGAAGCCTTGAGCAAGATTATGGATTTCCAAATCAAGAGGTTCCTCTGGAAAAACGTGGTAACACGATTCAGAACGCCTCAAGAAGTAGTTACAGAAAATGGTCCACAATTCACAAGCAAAAACTTCAAAAAGTTTTGCGAAGATTGGGGCATAAAACTAAGTTTCGCAACTCCGAGACATCCGCAATCCAACAGGCAAGCTAAATCCACCAACAAGACAGTAGTCAACCTTTTGAAAAAGAGGTTGGACGATGCCAAAGGCAACTAGGTCGAAGAACTTCCAGCTACCCTATGGGCATGCCGAACAAGCATTAAGACTTGAACAGGGGAAACACCTTTCTCCCTTGTCTACGGAACATAGGTGATGTCCCCCGTGGAAGTCAGTGTTCCTACGGCCAGGTCAGAGCTTCTAACCCCAAAAGAAAATGAAGAACTGATAGCTTTGTCCCTGGATCTCCTTGACGAAAAAGGGAAGCCGCAAGAATATGAAACTTGAAGTACCAACAAGAAGCAGCTCGCAGCTACAACAAGAAGGTACGAACCAGGACGTTCCAACAAGGAGAATGGATGCTACGCCGAGTCTTTGAGAATACCAGGGACAAGGCGGCAGGAAAGTTGGCGCTTGGCTGGGAAGGACCGTACCAAATAGTGGAAGTCAAAGGAGCAGGGGCATACAAGTTACAAGACAGGCACGGAAAAGTACAACCAAATAGTTGGAATGCGTTACACCTAAAGTCTTACTTCTTCTAAAAGAACGCCTCTGACTCAGACGACCATACCCCAGATACGTTTTTCTGCTTTGGATTTTTTTAACTTCTTTTAAATCTTTTTTATGTAATCATGACAAATATCAATCATTAAAACAACTGCTTTCTCACGAGAAAATTCAATTAAAAGAAAAGGGCAAATAAGTTGAATGACTACTCCTCAATAAAGGAGTAACACAAGCAACGTACCCTTCCAAAAAAAAAACGAAAAGCTCAAAAAAGGAGAGAAAGAAACTTTGCTTGAACAAGGGAAAATACCCGAAAGAAAGCAAGAGACAAAAATTGCTTATTCTGCTTAACAGAGAGTGGCTAACGGGAAAGCAGAGTGTTGATCAGAAAGCAAAAACAGCTTAACCTAGCTTACCAGGTTGCAGTAAACGCAAAAGCTATGTTACCCGAGCACAGGAGCATCACCCATACCTACTTACCCAGACGTGGGAAATAGAAGAGAATTTTGGCAATTGGACCCCTTTGCGGGGGAGGTCCATACCAGCAAAACCAATGAGACTGAGAGTGACTTCACTACATGAAGCAGAGTGCAGCAAAGCAAAAACCGCTATTTCCGGGTAGCTGAATGCCAAAAAGCCAGAAGATACATCCGGGTATCAAGAGGCCAAAAACGCAAGCTAGCGGTTATCTGCGGGTAACAGAATGCCAAAAAGCCAAAAGGTACCTCCGGGTAACAAGAGGCAAAAAACGCAAGCTAGTGGTTACCTCCGGGTAACAGAATGCCAATAAGCCAGAAAATACCTCCTGGTATCAAGAGGCCAAAGACACAAGCTAGTGGTTACCTCTGGGTAACAGAAAGCCAATAAGCCAGAAGATACCTCCTGGTATCAAGAGGAAAAAACGCGTCCTGGGAACCTAAGCATTGTCTAAGGACAAGAAGCAGAACTCCCTACAAAAAAAAGAAAAAAAGAGGAGTGATAATGAGATTATCCCAACTTGGAACTCAAGAACTCTCGCAAGACACGGTAAAGACTAGAGGCCAATATGCCAGAAGTCAAACAGCCGGGGAATCGATAAAAGACTAGAGGGCAATATGCCAGAAGTTGAACAGCTGGAATATCGATAAGAAGCCAAAGGCTCATAGCCAGAAGTTGGCCGATCAAGGCATAAAGGCTAAAGGCTCCTAGCCAGAAGCCAGTCGATCAAGACGCAAAGGCCAGAGGCTATAGCTAGAAGCCAGTCGGTCAGGGTGCTAATGACAGAAAGCTTGCCAGAGCATTGGCCATGAATGCCATCTCTAAATCTAAGTCAAGAAACTATTAAGGCAAGAAGACAACAAAGAACTAGAAAAATATTCATATAAGGCCACAAAAGGCCAGAATACGAGTTTTAAGCCCCGAAGGGCAAACAGAAATAAGGCCAAGAAGGCCACTGAAGAGTTAAGGCCACTAAGGCCTAAAAGTGATTACAAAGCCCACAAGGGGCAGGAGTAGGCCCACGCAGGGGCATGCTATCAACAACAAAAAAAAAATAAATCCCACAAGGGCAGAGCAACCTGTTTCTTGATTCTGGGTCTGGAGGCTAGGCAGTTGGAGGATCAGGGGAGGCAGACTTCTCGACATCTGGCGCAAAGGCCGTTGGGGGCGTAGAAGCCAGGGCATGAGGAATCTCCGGTTCATCTTCAAAGGTGGGAGCTTCGAGGCCATTTTATTCTGCCTCCGCGATCACCACCATCTTGTAGCTCTCAAACTCCTCCTGCAACTTCCAAGACTTGGCCCCACCCTTGAGGTAGTCCCGAACCATCTCCCAACGCCCCGTGATCCTTGCACCATTGACGGCCATGGACATCTCCTCCGTGAAGGTGGCCACTCGGGCGTCCAGGTTACCAAGCTCCTCTTCCAGCTTTGCCTTCTCCTCAGTCAGGCTAAGGACCTTCTCCGCGGCCTTCTCCTTCTCCGACTCCAGCCCCCGGAGCAGCTCCTTTGTCTCCCTCAGCTCCTTCTCCAAGCCACCAGACATTTCCTTCTTTGCCCTCAACTTGGCAAGATAGTCCTCCACTTGGGCTTTCCTTGCGGCGATCACCTCAGTGGCGATCTGATCCTTGGAATGGAAGAGTGAAGGAGCTAGATGAACAACAAAGAGAAGGAAGGTTAGCCAAAAGAAAAGGAAACAGCTAAAGCAGCCATAAGCTAAAGGCAGGCCAATTACCTTGATCATTCCCTTGTGGACCTGGTCGAAGATGCCCAGATTATCAGAGCTAGGAGGGCTAGAAGGAAGCGCAGGGAAGACGGAGCTCTGCAAGTGCTCCAGGGCGCCATCAAGATTGCGGATAGAGGAGGAGGACTGCTTGGCGGGAGGACCCTTCTGCTTCTTTCTAGAGGTAGTGGCCTTCTGGGTCCCTTTCCTCTTTGACCCAGCAGAAGGAGATTCCGAGATCTCCACCACCTCCGGAGCTTTGCTCCCAGATCCAACTTTGCCTTTCTTGCCGCCTGAGGCCTTTTGAAGTCCTCCAACGCCTTGGAATCGGGTCCTGACATATTTCCTGCAAAACGACAAAAGATCAGTCAAGAAGCTAGCCCAGAAGCAAACAAACAAAAGAAGTAAGAAATAAGGAGCAAACCTCTTATGCTGCTCTAGCTCAACGCTTCTTCACTCAACAGGAACGGGATGCTTCTTTCCTCAGCAGGGATCTCCAAAGCTTCTTCCCCCTTTTCCTTGCCCTCCTCTAATTTCTCTATAGACGCTTCTGCAAAAATGAAAAGCTAAGAGGGTTAGTGACCAAGCTGGTAGCAGCAAAAGGAAAAGCATCTTAAACCTACCAGTGAATTTCCAAAGATTAGAGAACCCATGAGAAGTCCTGACTCTCATGAAAACAAAATTTTGGGCCCAATGCTTGGTGAAGGCCGCCCCTTTCTTTTCCTCCTTCTCCAGCTCCAGCACTAAGGAGGCACCCGCAGGAGGCCAGAAGTAATATCTGCCTTCACCTCTGGAGAACATGGGTGAAATAGTAAGAGTAGAGAAGCTAATTAATGCCAAGATCCAGCCCATGGAACTCTTTAACCACTTGGATGGCGGTGAGAATCCTCCAAGACGGCGGGTTCAGCTGGGAAGGGCAGATATTGAAGTGTCCCGAGACTTTCCTCACCAGGGACGGTATCGTACCCCTGACTCCTGCCTCGAAATAGCCTTCATACACGGCTACTTCATCTCCTGGGCATTCAGAAGCCCTCTCATCCTTCCCAGGAAACCTCAAATGAATGCCTTCTCCGATGGGATACTGCTGCCTCCACTCCTCTGGGATCTAGAGTTTACATTAGAGAAAGGACCAACCTTCAGAAGCTCCGTACCAGCAGTAGATCGCAAGGGCAGTGGGTTGGCTTCAGGGATCTCTGTGTCCTCTGAAGATCCCTCAGCATCAAGAGAAGGGCTAGTCCTAATCAGGTGTCTCTTCCGGACACGGGCACCGACGGAAGATGAGGCCACCCGAGAAAACTCATCGCCGAAACTAGTCATTTTTGGGTTCAAAAATGTTTCAATCTTGGATCTAAAGATTGGTTGTGACAAGAAAGACTTAAAGGCTAAGGCTAATCTGAAACTCTAAGGGCCGATCCCTGGAATCTATCCTAAAAGAAGCGAAAAGAAGAAGGAAGAAGAGGATCTAACCTTAAAATCGCGGATGGAAAGCTTGATAAGGATTCCGGGAGCAAAGAATTTTAGCAGAGAAAGGAAGAAGACGAAGCTAAAATGTGAGAGAAAAATAAAGAAAAGGTTTAAAAGGAAAGAGGAGAAATTGAAATTGACCACGCGTCCAATCATTGGCACGAATCTCGCGAGAGCAACGACTACTTTCTTTCTTCTCAAATCTTTGCAAATCTCCGCTAACAGCTACGAATCCATCTCCTCACAAAGTCAATGGCTGGGATTTTTCAACAAACCAACAATCTTTGAAAAGTGCTAACGGCTCACGAAGTTCAAAATTCAAAGCCCTGAGGCCAAATGTCAAGAGCCAGATGCAACCTCCCGCTGCAACGATGCTCGTTATCTGATAGAACTCAAACTAAAAGCAAGACAACGCTTATAAAAAGTATAGGCGGTGCAAGTCACAGCTAAAAAGGCCAAGCGACTACTGGCTTCCTGCCTAAGACACCTGGAAGACATGTTATTCCACAACTTCGGATCGAACCTGCGCAATAAGGGGCAAACTGTTGGGAGTAATTTAGGTCATGGGAATTCCCTAGGCTTAGATGGAGTACAGCAGTAAGACCTCAAAGTAGGGGAATGCCCAGAAGCAGGAAGCCAGACGACGTTGCATAGCCGGAAGCCGGAAGCCAGCCAACCACCGCTTCACCTCTATTTTTATTATTTAACTTAGTAGATAATGACGTGTATTCTAGATATAGATACATATATTTTACAGATAATCATGATATATCCAATTCTTGGAGGGATAATCAAGAACTACATGTATAAATACAAAGCTTAAGGGCAAAACGTGTACGCACGAAAACTCTAAGCCAAGAAATCAATACAACACCTATTGTCTCGCCATTATTGATCTCAAAGCTTAGAACAAATCTCATCTCATCTTTGCTAAACAGTCATCGACCTCCAGCTTCCGTAGTGAGACAAAGAACGACCAAAATCACCCATTACAATGAGGACCGAGAAGACGGAAAGAGACGACAAGCCGTACCAGAGACCTGTCGGAGAAGATGGAACAAAGGAAGCCAAAGGACACATGCCTCTAGGTAAGCCAAACGACAGCAGATTCTTGCAAGTAAGCACTTGTCTGGATATATCCAACCTGTATATATTGAGCGCGGAGCTGGTAGGAGTCTTGAAGGAGATGGGAGGCCAAGTCAAATGGCCCCAGAAGATGAGATCACCTGACCATCGCCGGAATCCGAACAAATGGTGCGACTTCCACAATGACCATGGTCACAGAAGGGACACCTGCGAGAATTCCTCTCTAACAAAAAACAGAGATGCTTAATAGTCAGGAAGAAGGTGCCCCAATAGGCCGTCAAGCGCCAGATTCTCCAAGGCATGATAGGGTGATCAATGTCATATCCGGAGGATCAGAGATAAGTGGCATTACACATGTCGCTGCAAATAAAGCAAAAGGTTCGTGAAAAACAGTCATGGCACTCCAGAAGCCAAGCGTCAGAACCTCAGTTAAGAAGTCATAAGCTTCACGGCTGAAGGACAAGATAGGGTCCTAACTCCACATCATGACGCCTTGGTTGCTTCATTATCGGTGGCGAATTGTTTAGTGAAGAGGGTACTCATCGATAATGGAAGCTCTACGAACGTACTTTTCCTAGGAGCATATACAGAATTGGGTGTAACCTAGAAAGCCTTAACCAAGAAGACCACACCATTGGCGGGCTTCAGCGGAGAAGTCAAGCAAACCATTGAAGAGATAACACTTCCAGTTTGCGTTGGAGGAGTCAAATTTTCCACCAAGTTTTCCATCATAGATTGTCCCTCCGCCTATAATATGATCATGGGCAGACCCTGGATACATGAGATGAGAGTCGTGCCGTCAACTCTGCACCAAGTACTCAAATTCCCAACTTCATGGGGAATCAATGAGATCAAAGGTGACCAGGAGAATGCTCGATCGTGCTACCAAACCACTTTAAAGGGAAAAGTGCTCCCTTATAGCAATTACAGAAACCACTTCCCGCATTGCACACTGAGGAACCGGAAGTGGAACAGCTGGATGACGTACTTTTGATACTCGGAGAACTAGGCAAAAACCTCAAAATAGGGGCAAGATTGCAAGAAGGCATACGCCAGAGGCTGATAGACTTCCTAAGGTCCAACGTCGATTGCTTCGCGTGGTCCCACGTGGATATGCCAGGGATAGACCATGAAGTCATAGTGCATAAGCTGCGGGTGGACCCCAAGTACCCAGCAGTCAAGCAAAAAAGGAGGAAGTTCGCACCGGAACGAGATGCAATCATCAATGATGAAGTCAAAACCCTCCTTACAGCTGGGTTCATTAGGGAGGTCCACTACCCGGATTGGCTAGAAAACGTCGTCGTGGTCTGGAAGAAGAATGGCATGTGGAGGGTTTGCATAAATTTCAAGGATCTAAACAAATCCTGCCCTAAGGATCCTTTCCCTTTGCCCCATATAGACAAGCTGGTGGACGCCACAGGTAGACACCAACTGATCAGTTTCATGGATGCCTTCTCGGGGTACAATCAAATACTCATGTATCCAAACGACCAAGAAAAGACTTCCTTCTTGACTTCTCGTGGAATATACTACTACAAGGTGATGTTCGCACACCAAATCGGCCAGACCATGGAATTCTATATAGACGACATGCTGGTCAAGTACTTAGAAGTGGAAGACCATATAGCCCACCTGCAGCATGCCTTCTCTACCCTGAGGAAGTACAATGTGAAGCTCAACCCCTCTAAGTGTTCATTCAAAGTGAGCTCCAGGAAGTTTTTGGGTTACATAGTTACATACAGAGGAATTGAAGCAAATCCGGAGCAAATCAGGGCAATTCAAGCAATCCCTTCCCCCAAGACTCCGCGAGACGTCCAGAAGCTTACTCGAAGAATGGCAGCCTTGAGTAGATTCATATCCAGGCTATCTGACAAGTTGCATGCATTCTTTGAAGCCCTTATGTTCACCGAAAAATTTGAGTGGAACCAAGAGGCCGAAGAGGCCCTAGTCAAGCTCAAGTAGTATCTCACAACACCACCTCTTCTATCAAAACCCCAAGATGGAGAGCAATTACTCCTGTACCTGGCTATTTCAGAGCATGCCTTAAGTGTCGTCTTGGTTATAGAAGAGGGAAGCAAGCTGCGTCCGGTGTACTATGTTAGCAATTCCCTTCTGGATACTAAGACCTACTATAGTCACTTAGAAAAGCTGGCTCTCGCCTTGGTCATCTCGCCAAGGAAGCTACGTCATTACTTCCAGGCTCACCCGATGATAGTCATCAGAACTTTTCCCATCAAAATTGTACTCCACAAGCCAGAAGTATCTGGAAGATTAGCCAAATGGGCAGTGGAATTAGGCGAATACGATGTGATCTTCCGCCCTGCACGACGATCAAATCACAAGTCCTGGCAGACTTCATAGCAGAATTCTCCCCACCAATGGTACCAAGGGCAGAAGAAGAAGTCAGGATCCAGTAAGAAAGTAAAAGCGAAGAAGAATGGACACTTTACGTAGATGGATCCAGCAACATGCGAGGAGCGGGAGTAGGCCTCGTGCTCATCTCACCAAGAGAAGAAGTGGTATCAAGAGCAGTAAGATGCAACTTTAGAGCCACCAACAATGAAAGTGAGTATGAAGCCTTAATTGTAGGACTCAGCTTGGCAAAAGACTTGGGAATAGAAAACCTACGAGTTTACAATGATTCCTAATTGATCGTAAGCTAGACGCAAGGCGACTACCAAGGAAAAGATGCCAGCATGACCAAGTATCTGGCCATAGCCAAGAAGATCATTGATTCATTCAAAGCATGTGAACTCACACATTTCCCAAGGGAGAAAAATTCGCATGCAGACGCCCTCGCTAACCTGGCCTCTGCCCTGAAAACCACGAAGCAAATTAGCATACCTTTGTTGGTACACCAATGGCCAGCTACCGACGAAGACGCCTAAGGACCTCAAGTCTCCAACATCAAAGAGGAAGAAACTTGGATGTCGCCCATTATTTTCTATCTAAAGGATTACCTCCTGCCCAACATAAGGAGTGAATGTTGTAAGATCAAAAGGCAAGCGTCCCACTATTGCTTTGTCCATGGAAAACTCTACAAAAGGTCTTTCTCGGGACCTTACCTTAAATTCGTAAAGCTAGAAGACGCAGACTTAGTCTTCAAAGAACTACATGAAGGCGAGTGCGGATCTCACTCTAGCGGAAGAAGCTTGGTGCTAAGAGCCAAGAGGTCATGCTACTATTGGCCTACAATGGCCCACGGCGCCCTCAATATGGCCATGTACTGTGACAAATGCCAGAAGCACGCGCAAGTATCCAGCCTACCCCCAGAGAACCTCAAATCCGTAAGCTCTTCGTCGCCATTCATGAAGTGGGGAATGGAAATTGTAGGAAAATTCCCAACAACTCCTAGCCAGCTGGGTTACCTTTTGGTAGTTACGAACTACTTCTCTAAGTGGGTGGAGGCAGAAGCCTTAAGCAAGATTAAGGATGTCCAAATCAAGAGGTTCCTCTAGAAGAACGTGGTAACATGATTCGAAACACCTTAAGAGATAGTTACAGTCAATGACCCACAATTCACAAGCAAAAGGTTCAAAACGTTTTGCGAAGATTGGGGCATAAAAATAAGCTTTGCAACTCCGAGACATCCACAATCCAATGGGCAAGCCAAATCCACCAACAAGACAATAGTCAATCTATTGAAGAACTCCCAGCTACCCTATGGGCATGTCAAACTAGCATCAAGATTTCAATAGGGGAAACACCCTTCTCCCTGGTCTACGAAACATAAGTTGTATCCCCTGCCGAAATCAGCGTCCCTACAGCCAAGTCAGAGCTTCTAATTCAAGAGAGAACGAAGAGCTGATGGCTTTGTCCCTGGATCTCCTCGACGAAAAAAGGGAGGTCGCAAGAATCAGAAACTGGAAGTACCAACAGGAAGTAGCTCGCAGCTACAAAAAGAAGGTACAAACCCGGACGTTCCAGCAAGGTGAATGGGTACTACACTGAGTCTTTGACAACACCAGGGACAAAGCCGCAGGTAAGCTAGCGCCTGGCTGGGAAGGACCATAGCAAATCATAGAAGTCAAAGGAGCATGGGCATATAAGTTACAAGACAGGTACGGAAAAGTACAGCCAAATAGCTAGAACGCATAGCAGAATGCTAAAAAGCCAAAAGGTACCTACGGGTATCAGGAGGCCAAAAATTACTAGTCACCCAAAGTGGAGCAAAACGTATCTTGCGGACCTAAGCATTTTCTAAGGACAAGAATCAGAACTCCCTAAAAAACAGAGAGATAATGAGATTATCTCAACCTGGAACACAAAAACTCTCACAAGACATGGCGAAGACTAGAGGCCAAGAAGCTAGAAGTCAAAACAACCAGAACATCGATAAGAGACTAGAGGCTACAAGCCGGAAGTCAAAACGATCGAAATGCAAAGGCCAGAGGCTTATAGCCAGAAGCCAATCGATCAAGAACACAAGGCTAAAGACTTGTCAAAGCTATACAACGAATGCCATCTTTAAATCCAAGCCAAGAGTCTATAAAGGCAGAAAGGCAAAAGAGGATTAGAAAAACAAAGAACATTCATAAATAAACCACGAAGGGCCAAAGCATGAGTCTTAATCCCCGAAGGGCAAACGGAAGCAAGGCCAGGAAGGCCATAAAAGAGTTAAGGCCATTAAGGCCATGAAAAGTCATTACAAAGCCCACAAGTGGCAGATCCAAGCCCGCGTAGTGGCAGAAAGTCAACAAAAAAAAGAGAATAAAATCCCACGAGGGGAGAGGAACTTGTTTCTTGATTCTAGGTGTGGAGGCTAGGCAGCTGGAGGATCAAGAGAAGCAGACTTCTCAACGTTTTTCTTTGAGTTCGTTGGGGTTGCGAAGTCATGGCCGGAGGAATCTCTGGTTCATCTTCAAAGGTGGGAGCTTCGAGGCCATTGTCTTCCGCCTCCGCTATTACCACCATCTTGTAATTATCGAACTCCTCCCTCAAGTTCCAAGACTTTGCCTCCCCGTTGAGGTAGTCTCGAACCATCTCCCAACACCCAACGATCTTGGCACCGTTGACAGCCATGGACATCTCCTCTGTGAAGGTTGCTACCCTTGCATCCAGACTAGCAATCTCTTCCTCCAGCTTCGCCTTCTCCTCAGTCAGGGTGAGAACCTTCTCTGTCGCTTTCTCTTTCTCTGATTCCATTCTGAAAGGAAATAATCTAGCAAGAAAATGAAGAAGATGAAGATAAAAGGCAAGAGAGGAAAGAAAGAAAGATTTAAGTGCTAAAGGAAAGAGAAGAAGACCAAGTCTAGCCGCATGCATCCAATCAAAGACGCGGATTTCGTAACAGCAGCGACTATAATCTTCTGCTCAAATCTTTGCAAAATCTTCATCAACGACTACAATTTCCTCCTCTGATCTTCACAAAATCAATGGCTAAGATCTTCCAACAAAATAACGGTCCCTGAGAAGTGTTAGCAACTCACAAAGTTTAAAATTCAAAGCCCTAAGGCTGGACACCAAGAGCCAGACGTAACCTCCTGCCACAATTACGTCCATTACAAAACGTCACTCAAGCTATAAGCAAGCACACACCTATGGGGAACAAAGGCAACCCGCGAGTCACAATTAAAAAGGCCGAGCAACTAATGGCTTCCTACCTAAGCAATATAGAAGACATATTATTCCATAGCTTTGGATCGAATCTGCACAATAAGGGGCATACTGTTGGGAGTAATTTAGGCCATGAGAATTCCCCCTGGCTTAGATGGAGTAGAACATTAAGACCTCCAGGCAGGAGAATGACCAGAAACAGGAAGCTAGAAGAAAATGCATATCCGGAAGTCGGAAGTCAGCCGACCACCGCCTTGTATTTATTTTATTATTTAACTTAGTAGATAATGATGTATATTCTATAGTAATGATAGATATTCTATAGATAATCATGATATATCCGATTCTTGGAGGGATAATGATGAACTTCTTGTATAAATATAAAGCTTCGTGGTTAAGAGTGGACACATGAAAACCCTAGGCTAAGGAGATCATTACAGACACCTATTTCTCACTATTGTTGATCTTAAAAGCTTAGAACATCTTCTTCGATCCATACACACATACATAATATTGATTGACCTCCAGCTTCCGTAGTGCTTACAAAGAACGACCAAAATCACCCGTAATAAGGATTACCTGTCGGAACTCCCATACTGGCCAAACCAGTAGAGGGAGAACCACGATACCTGTACGTTGTTGTTTCCTCAGCCGTAATAAGCGGCGTGCTAGTATGCAAAGAGCTAAACAATCAGAAACATGTATTTTATTCAAAAAAATCTCGTGGACGCAAAAATGAGGTATCAAACCATGGAGAAGGTAGCCTTGGTTGTGGTAACCATGGCTCGAATGCTTCATCCATACTTTCAATCACACCCAATCATAGTATTGACTTCTCAGCCATTTTGTATGGTACTCCACAGTCCTAGTCAATCTGAAACTCTCGCTAAATGAGATATCAAGCTCAACAAAGACGATATAGAATACCATCCCCGAACTGGTGCCAAAGCCTAGGTCCTCGCTTGAATATCTAACGCTTATAAGAAGGGAAGTTGCATTGCTTCAGTCTCCTGAGCTGAAAATAAGAACGATAGATACCTCCGAAGATGAGAGTCTCCCTGACTCCGATCCTCAGGATATCTCGGGGGGCATGATCCCAGCTCATGTATAGTCTGATACCTTAAGTAACCTAGAGCTAGTAATGCACAAGAACCACTGATACCTTTCTGTGACCAAGTCACTGGAAGAAGCAACTGGAGATCGTCAATTATACAATACATTTGGGAGGGAGTGGTCCCCCCCGAGTGGGAGGCTCAAATTTCAAAGCCTTAAGGGCTATATGTTGTATAGTTGACTCCAACCTTTATAAACAAGGCGTATCGGGACCTTACCTGAAATGCATTCACGGCCTTGATGCCCTCAATCTGATGACATAAGTACACAAAGGCTCATGTGGAAACAATTCTGAAGGTCGAGCTCTCGCTATCCTAATTAAAAACAAGGATATTTCTGGCCAACCATAATCACACATTTCCATAAATACTCCACTCAATGTAGTTAGTGTCAAAGACATATGCCCCTAATTCATCAGCCGAATGAAAAGATATCTTTGATATCTGCACCATACCCATTTATATGTTGGTTAGTGGACGTCGTTGGACCGTTGGTCGAATCAGGTAAAGGGCAACAAAATTGCATTTCTTGCTACTCATAACCGACTAGTTTACTAAATGTATAGAAGTCAAGATTCTCCACTGGGTAACCAAAATCAAAGTAGAAAAATTCGTATGGCGTCACAGAATCTCTTACAAATTCGTAACTAATAACGTATCGCAATTCACATCCAAAGACTCCGAAAAATTTGTTGAGACGTGGAACATAGGTCTTACAACTTCTACGCTTCGGTACCCCCAAGGAAATGGCAAGGCCAAGGCAGTTAATAAGTCTATCTTAGCAAACCTCAAAAAAGGTTAAATACCAAGAAAAAGTCATGGTCCGAAAAGCTACTCGAAGTCTTTTAGGTATGTCACAACCATCCCTAGGAGAGAAACGGAGGAAACTCCCTTCTCTTTATCTTATGGGATGGAAGATGTTGTCCCTACCAAAGTCTCAGTCGAGGTGAATCCTATGCGCCTCAAATCATGAGGCCAACAACAAACTGATAGTAGACAACCTCAACCTGATTGAGGAATGTCGATAGCAGGCACTAATACACATCCAAAATTACGAGCAAGTGATTGCACGACACTACAACTCCAACGTGAAAGCACAGAGGTTTGTAGTAAGCAACCTCGTACTACGGAAAAGTGTATGAAAATACCAAAGAGCAAGGTGCTAGGAATTAGGTACCAACTGGGAAGGTCCATACTGGATCATCCTTGTGGTACGACCCACGTATACAAACTCATAAATATATGAACCGTAGTACTGGAAATGCGATCATGAAACGCCATGAATCTAAAACAAGGTATTACCATATACTCTCCCAAAATCGAACTATGTTAGGCTTGATCCCTTGACAGGTTACGTATGCAGCTCTGCATAATGAGTTCATCCCCCATCTTATATATCACTTTGTGTGTCTTTACAGAGATGCACAAGTCTGAATGAACAACTGAAGGTCAAGGACCTTCGCCACCGGGAAATCAGAAACATCTATCTCATGTTCCTAGAGACATGACGCTTAATCATAGGTCCTAAAATCCTATCACATATTCCGGGTTCCCAGAAATCTTGCACTTAGTTAAAGGTCCAGAGAGACCTAGCATCTAATCAAAGTTCCCAGGAACAAGACGTTTAATGGTCTGAAGAGACCTAACCTCTAATCATGGTTCCCAGAAACCTGACATTTAAAGGTCTGAAGAAGCTAACATCTAATCCAGGTTCCCAGAAACCTGACATTTGAAGGTCCGGGGAGACCTAACACCTAATACTTAAGGTCTTAAAATCCTAACAACTTATTCAAGTTCCTAGAAACCAAACATACTATCAAAGGTCTTAAAATCCTATCATCAAGTACATGTTCCCATAAGCCTAATACTTCAAAGGTCTTAAAATCCTATCAATTAAATTCAGGTTCCAAGAAACCTGAACAACCAAAGGTCTTAAAATCCTATTATTCCAATTCAGGTTCCCAAAAACCTGAATAACCAAAGGTCTTAAAATCCTATCATTCAAAACCAGGTTCCCAGAAACCTGAACAGTCAAAGGTCTTAAAATCCTATCATTCAATTTAGGTTCCCATAAACCTGAACAATCAAAGGTCTAAAAATCCTACTATCGATTTCAGGTTCACAGAAACCTGACACATTATAGGTCTTAAAATCCTACTATCTATTCTAGGTTCCCAGAAACCTGACACATCAGAGGTCTTAAAATTCTACTGTCTGTTTTAGGTTCTCAGAAACCTCGCGAATCAAAGGTCTTAAAATCCTACTATATATTTTAGGTTCCCAGAAAACTAACGCTCAAAGGTTCCCAGAAACCTGGAAAATTAAAGGTATTTAAACCCTATTTCTCATTTCAGGTTCCCATAAACCTAACGCTCAGAGGTTCCTAGAAACCTAACGCTCATGGGTTCCTGCAAACCTAACATCTACCTAAAATTCCAAAAAGATCTAACATCCAAATAAAGGTCTTCAAAAAAAACCCATGAAAGTGCAAGTCCTAGCCTCTCCTATAGATCGTTGTAATCTTGAGGCTCATTTAGGGATGTTTAGGTAAACCTGAACCACCCGAGGCAAAAGTACAAAGTAACTAGACTCTTGTAGAAGCCTAAACCTCCCAAGCAATCCTCTCAAATAACCAGGACCCGATTTGCATCCAAGACCTCAAAATCTCGCTCTGGATGTTGGGGGCAACTGTCGAGCCCAGATCTCACCCCCTTCAAGGCCCCGTAAAAACATTAAAGTGCAAAAATATGTTGTCGAAACCTAAGTACCTAAAGCCCAGGTACCTGAGGCCCAGGTACCTGAGGCCCAGTACCTGAGGTCTAGGTATCCAGGCACCTGAGGTTCAGGCACATGAGGTCTAGGTACCCAGACACTTGAGGTCCAGGTACCCAGGTACATGAGGTCCACGTACCCAAATACATGATGTCCAGGTACCCGAGTACCTGAGGTCCAGGTACTTGAACCCCGAGTACATGAGGTCTAGACAGCTTTGGGTACCCCAACAGTCGAGTCAAAGATACAGATGTTTCATATGCCGAGATTTATGGAGGAAATCTTGGAGACTGTGGGAACCGAAATTCTCACTGTCAATGTTATGTGGTTCACGGACTCTATGTAGCCAAAAATCGACAGATCGGGTAGTGAGTGCAAAAGTTAATAGATAAGAAATACGAAACTAATCTGCGAGATAAGATCAAACGAAAAAACGTGAGTAAAACGAATATACGAATAGATTGGCATATTCAGGTTAACAAGATTCGTAAGGTTAAATTGAAATGAATAACGAAGTAAAGACAATACGAAACAGATTGCGAAGCGAGATATGTAAAACGACAGGAAAGTAACATGATTCGTAATGAAGAACCGTATGAACACGAAAAGAGAATCGTGAATCAAAACGCGGACAACAATCGAAACACACAAATTACGAAGAAAGTATAAGGGATCTTATTCAAATTCCTGGTCTGAGCGTGCGCAACCGATGTTAAGCCGTGGCCGCAAGAACTGTTGG
>OVAN01007264.1:0-19930 GCA_900406275.1 Anastatica hierochuntica | reverse complement strand
ATTGTTGATACATTGTATTTCCCGTTTACGATCTAATAAAGTTAGTTGATTTAAAAAAAAAAAAGCTCGCGATAATCTTGGCCTAAAGTCTACGTTTTTAATTTTATAAGAGTCCCCTACTTTTTCAAATTTTCAATAAAATTTGGCCTATTTTATTAATTCTCCAAAACATAATACTATATTATCAAAAACCAAACCCTAGTTTCATTAGTGTCTTCCACAGGTAAGCTTAGATATGGATTTGATGAAGAAACACCAGAAGAGGCGAATAGGTTGGTCCAAGCTTTCTCCGGATATTCTTCGAAAGATCTTCGAAACATTGAGCCCTATTGATTCTCACCAAGCAAAAACCGTTTGCTCAGATTGGTATTCCATTTGGAAAACATGCCTTAATCTTCCTCCATGTCCGTTGCGGATCATACACCAAGGCCATTCTTCGACGTTGTTCTGCCCCAAAGCCGAAGAAGCTCGAAAATTCCTCGTCGACGGTGTGCCATATAAGGACTATTGTATGGCTAGCTCGGAGAGTTGGCTCTTTATGGTTGATTATCGTCTTGATTTCCATCTTTTCAACCTTTTAACCCGCGAAAGAATCAATCTTCCTTCGATGAATTTACCGATTCGTGGTGGTCAAGTTAGATTTCAAGGAGGACGCTCTGGATATTTGTTCTTCGGGCCTTCTAATCGTAAGGATTACATTTCTAAAGACATTCTCCAATGGAAAAACTCCGCTGTTCTCTGGGTAAACGAGAAAACAGGGGATTATGTTGTTGCTTGGGTTTTTAGACAACACTACTTGTTCTCATACAAGAAAGGAGATGATTCGTGGTCGAGTTTGAATGTCCGAGACAACACTTCAGGTTTTGTTGATGTGGCTTTTAAGAACAATAAGCTTTATGTTTTCACAACCCGTAATCGCATCAGGATTTTCAATTTCTCTCAAGATTTTCCCAAGGAAGAAAAAACCAAAAACCCGTATAGGCATCATCCTTTTCGCTTTGATGAGCAACCGTGGGAATACATTTGGAAGAGGAAAATAGCAATTGATAAATCAGGAGAGGTTCTGATCATCTTGAGCTTGAAAGATGTGAACGAAGAGAAACTTATGTTTTACATCTTTAAGATGAATCGTGAGAGTTGCAAGTGGGAAAGAGTATACTCTATTGGAGATGAGATGTTGATTTTTGGTCATGGTGTTACGGTAAAAGCTCCCGTTAAAGATCTTGGTGATGGAATCAAGAGCGATTCCATCTATTTCGTCGAAGAAGATGTTTGGCCAGATCATCAAGACCACGATCGTCGTGCTTCGGATTGTGGTGTCTTTGATATTGCCACAAGTAGAATCGAATGGCCTAAGAAAGTATGCTTTTATTTAAATAGTACTCAATGGTTTGTTCCAGGAGTTGCTTATTAAAATTAGTCTTCTTGTTGAAGTAGTTTGATATCATACTTGTTATTTGAGTTTGATTTAAAGAACCTTAGACCATGATTAATGCGGAGGTTCTTAAGGGTGGAGATTTTAAGAGAGGTTCTTAGTTTTTAACTACAAAAGCTAAGAACCATCTCTTAGCTAAGAACTTTTAGTGATGGTTCTTAGTTTTTGTAGTTAAAAACTAAGAACCCCTCTTAAGAACCCCATCCTTAAAAATCTCCCCATTAATCATGGTCTTATAGCTTCATCTTTATCATGATACATGGAAGATTAGATAGCGGAAGTGTCTCGTTTTGGTACTCATAAATTTGTTAGCTGCAGTGATCTTGGACCAATTTCACCACACAGCTTTCTCAACTCGGTAACTCACTATAATGGCTGCAACATGTTCAAGTCTTTGGTGTGTTAAAAGTGATTATTTTTTTGTTATAGTTTTTGTCTTAGAGCTTTTAGTACTTTTGGTAACAAAAGTGACTCAAACCACATGAAAATATGTCTAAGGGTGGACAAAAAAATCTAAATATGACTAAAAATGACATGGTTTAATAATAATGATATTTTATGGTTTAAATAGTATTTTATAACTGTAAAAATTATTAAATTACTTTTAAATATTTTTAACAATTTTAGTCAAAATATTTTTTTTAACGGAAAACAATATTTCAAACAACTAAATATTGTTAAAAAAATATTTTAAAACAACTAAATTTAATATATAATTTAAAATAATTTTAAAATAATATATCAAATTATTTCCATAACTAAATAATTAAATAAATTTCAAATAATTTAGAAATAATATATAAAATAATGTTTTCATAAAATAATTATATTTAATCTACAATTTTGTTATAAAACTTAAAATAAATATTTTGAAGTTTTAACGGAAAACATAATTTTGCAGTTTTGGCCGGAAAACACAATTTGCATATTTCACGGTTTTGGTGAAAAAACGCTATATTGCGGATTTGGCAGGAAAACTCAATTTTTAAGGTTTTTTCGGGTAAACAAAAATTAGCGGTTTTGGCGGGAAACATTATTTTAGCGCTTTTGGCGGAAAAAATGCAATTTTTCGGTTTTGGCTGGAAAACGCAACTTTGTGGTTTTTGCGGGAAAACTCGATTTATCGATTTTGGCGGGAAACAACTAATTTGCAGTTTTGACGGGAAAACGCAATTTAGTGGTTTTGGTGGGAAAACAGTATTTTGCGGTTTTGGCGGGAAAATGTTATTTCGTGGTTTTAGCGGGAAAACACTAATTTGCGGTTTCGGTGGAAAAAACGCTAATTGGTGGTTTTGGCGGGAAAATGCAGTTTAGCGGTTTTGGCGGGAAAACGCAATTTAGAAGTTTTGGCAGGAAAATAATATTTTGCAGCTTTGGCAGGAAAACGGTATTTTGTGGTTTTGGCGGGAAAACGCAATTTAGTGGTTTTGGCGGGAAAACGATATTTTGCGGTTTAGGCGGAAAAACGTTATTTTGTGGTCTTAGCGGGAAAACGTTAATTTGCGGTTTCGTTGGAAAAAACGCTAATTGGTGGTTTTGGTGGGAAAATGCAATTTAGCGGTTTTGGAGGAAAAACACAGTTTAGCGGTTTTGGCGGGAAAACACTATTTTGCAGTTTTGGCGGAAAAACGCAATTTAGTGGTTTTGGCGGGAAAACGGTATTTTGTAGTTTTTGCGGGAAAACGCAATTTAGTGGTTTTGGCGGGAAAACGATATTTTGCGTGTTTGGCGGAAAAACGCTAATTTGCGGTTTCGACGGGAAAAACGCTAATTGGTGGTTTTGGCGAGAAAATGCAATTTAGCGGTTTTAGCGGGAAAACGCAATTTTACGGTTTTGGCGGGAAAACTCGATTTGTCGATTTTGATGAGAAAACGCTGATTTACGGTTTTGGCGGAAAAATGCTATTTTTCGTTTTTGCCGAGAAAACGAGATTTCACGGTTTTGGTAGGAAAACGTTAATTTGCGGTTTTGGCCGAAAATGCTATTTTGAGGTTTTGACGGAAAAATGTTATTTTGCGTAATTATTTTTTTGATAAAAACAATATATCTCTATAAAATATAACTTATTTAAATTCTAATTGTAAATGAGGGTATTTTAGACTTTTTGAATTCTGGATGCATTTTGGTTCATCCGGATGCTACTTTAAAATTCATTTTTTCCAATGAATTTGGATGCATTTTGTAAACGCATCCAGATTTTGCATCATGATGCACTTGTTAAATACCATTAAAAGAACATCATCCAAATTTTGCCTGGATGCTGCATCCGGATGAGGAAACGAACATCCCCTGAATTATAATCCTTACAACCATGTATCCAACGTACCTATGTCTCTGACCACCAAATACCGAAAGTCCATGTGATATAACTCCAAAATCCCAGGAAATGGATTACCATGAGACAACATGCAGACAAATCTAGAACTTATAAGATGTTCGAGGTGGTAATGTGCGACGTGACTATCATAACGATGACGTGAGGCGCGTGCCGAAAAATCTCGTTATATAAAGCGTAGTTCGACGTGTTTCAATAGTACAGTCTTTTATTGAGAAGTATTCGAGAAATTACAAAAAAAAAAAAGAAAGTGTTGTATTCTTATATTTCTCTCTCTAGAGTCCTCCCCCTTTTCTACACGAATGAGGTTCCCTATTTATATAGGAGAGCTTCCCTCATATGCGTCGTTTTCAGGTCAAAGAGTCGTTCCTCGGCATGGTCCGGGACGGCGGGATTCCTGCGACGTGTCAGTCTGTTCGTCCGTATTGTCGGCTGTCAGACGGTCCATACTTTTGTCGAGGTACCCGGCGGGTCTTCGGGCTTTTATCGGTGTCTGTCAGACGATGATCTCATTCATACGTGCTCCTGGCTCGCGTGCTGCCTCTACGCTCTGCGACGCTCTCATACCGCATTAAATGCGTGACCGTACAGTGAGGTCGTCTTCAGCTAGGCGGGTCTCATCCATCGTGGGTCGTAACGTCGATGACGGGCGTCGGGCCCTAGAAATTCGAGATGGGCCTCGAGCCCTAAGTCTTCCAGAGTGGGCCCAGTGTTTGGGGGGAGGGTGCTAAGCCCACCTCCAACAATTAGTCCCCCCCCCCTGAGTCCGTCACGAGGCAATCGCAAGGTGAGCGGGCTTTGGAGGTGTCGCTTGGCGTACTCTGGAAGATTAGGAATTCCCGGAGACGTGGTTTCTTCTCAGCCTACCACATTCGGGGTCTACGCTTGGGGAAGCAAGAGGGCATCCCTAGGGTTAATCGTGAGATGTCTTTTCGGCTTCTCACTTCCCTAGCTATAAATATCGTCTTTCTCATGCGATCCTCTCACTTTTCTCGGCAAGAGGTAAACTCTTTTTATCTGTTCTCTCTCTCCTTTTCTGATTTTTCTGGTGCGGCTCCTCCGTATCTGTCTTCGTTCTGTTGTTAATTTCTCCGATTTGCGAAGAACGCGTCTCTATTCTTGTGTGTTTCTCTCGCCAGATCTGAAATCTCTTTAATCGGCCATGTCGTTATCTGTTAGTGTTGGGTCTCTCGATTCCTCTGAGTCGCGACAGTCCACTTCTTTCCAGTTCTCTGGTGATGAATCTCCCGTTGAATCTCCCAAGTCTTCTTCAAGTTCTACCTCGTCTCCCTCTGAGAGTCATGAGTGTGACCCTGTCAGAGAATTCGCGAGGCGTCATTCCGAGCACCTAGCTAGTGGTGCGACATCATCATCTCAGAGGCCAGTCAAGGTCTCCTCCGCCTTACCTTCTAGGGACCCCCCCCCTCCCCAGGAAACCAATCTCCGGAGCATCAGGTGGTGCTTGGCCCTCAGCAAAAAGGAAAAAGGCTAAGGCCAAGGCTGCTAAAGGTAAAAAGGCCTCGTTGAAACAGAAGAAACCTCGAAAGACAAATAGGATCGAGCCTTCCAGGTCGGAGTCAGAATCACTCCGGAAGATTGCCAACAGCCGACCTTCCGAGCTCGAGGTGAGGTCTCCAAGTCCATTGCACTTACCCTGGAATCCCCCATCGGACTTCCTCGCACTCTACGAGGCCATTTTGTAGAAGCTGGCCTATGGTTCCCTCTGCCTCCATTGCTGATTGCTTATTGCGAGGCTCGAGGTTTGGCCTTTACGCAGCTTACCGCTCCATCTGTCAGGAACTTGGTGGTCGCGATCTCCATGGCCTCGGAGCTTGGATCCGAGATGACACTGAAGATGTTTGAGGAAATGACCTCGATCAATCCAAACCCTTCTCTCCTTGGTTCTTAGTATATCAATTTCAAACCGGGCTGCAAGCTAGTTGCGGGTCACAACACTAGGATCGACCGGTGGTGGTCCAAGTATTTCTTTGTTAGGATTAACGAGGTGTGTGTTCTCGACCCTCATCGGAAGTACATGAGGGGATGGAGTCGCCGTTGCACCGGTAGTTAGTCCAAGAGATAGACGTTCCTTCTTTTTCTGATGCTTTTCTTTCTCTGACTGCAGATCGACCTCTTCTGATCAACGCTATCCCTCGGGAATACTTGTATTTCATCGAGAAGCTCAAAGCGAGACGTTTAACTCCCTGGCTCGACGTTCTCAAATCCATCAAGAGGAATTTTTCTGTAATAAAAAAGCGTAAGTGTTTAATTTTTCTGTTGCATTGCTAAGTGTGCTTACGCAGGCGTCGTTTTGAAGTTTTCCCCTCTTGTCCTTATAGCTTCTTGGAAGTTACTCCCTTGCTAGGAACAACCACTTGTCTACGACCCTGCCGCGGAAATGGATCGGTTTGATGATGACTTTCCCGATCTCTTTCAGAAGAAATCAAGGAAAAGGAATGCTTCCCAGGGAGGCGAGGCCTCGACCCATGCTGCTCCCCAGAAGGAGGTTCCAATTACTGATCTCACCACCGAGGACCATCTCCTTGAGGCCCAGCAGGTTATGGACGGCGCGGCGAACCCCGTCATCAGGGGCAATGTTGTCGATTGAGGAGGTGTCTGATCCGGAGGACCACATGCCTTTACAAAAGAGACTCCATCACACATCGGAGGATCATGTGGCCTCGCAACGGGTTCCTGAGGCTCAATTTATACCTGCTCCTGATGTTCCAGCTCTCGAGGAGGTCCTTGTCAACCCTGCTGGGGGTGATGTGACAGGGGCCGAGGTTGCTGACGTCGAAGGCGTCGACAATCTATCAATCGTTGATGCAACGCCACCTCAGACGGGCGTTAGTTCTCAGCCATCGGCTATCAGGGATGCGGTCGATGCCTCGAGCGGGCCTACTGTGGTCTCTTACAAGATCGATTCTGCCAACAAGTTTGGCTTTACCTTGAGGTACACTGGTCGCGTTCCACTCGTTGACGATGCGATGGTTTGTGGCGAGCTGCAATGAGTTTTCGCCTCCTCGGGTGTCGATCTTCTGCTGGTCAAGGACCTCGAGTTTGTAGATGATTTTCGCAAAGTCTCTAAATGTACTTAGGAGGTACGTTGCGACCTCACTTTGTTCTTGTCTCATTTTTCTTGTTTATTTTGCTAAGTCTTTTAATTCGGTTGGCACCAGCTGGCTTTTCACTCTACCAACTTAGTCAACAAGTACGACCATAAGGTCAAGAAGCTATGCAAGTCTTTAGAAAGGCGTGACAAAGACTTGAAGAAGATGGAGAAGGATACTAAGAAGGAGGTCTCGGCTCTGAAGCTCGATGGTCTTTCGAGGGACAAGAGGATCATCGACCTGTCAGGTGACATCCGTCGTTTCACTAAGGCGGAGCAGAAAGCAGATGAGGAGATTGCGAGGTTAAATCGTAGGGTTCAGGAGCTCGAATCTGAGAATCATAACCTTGTGAACAGGTTGGAAGGCGAGGCGGCTAAGCTGGCGCTTTCTTGCGAGAAGGGTGTGCAAGCGGAGAGGCGTCGCTGGATGCTGATGAGGGAAGAATGTGAGGGTCGTCTAGGCAAGATCAAACAATACCTCGACAAACAGAAACGCATCAAAAAGACTTATCTGTCTTCAAATCAGCTTAAGGGGGATCCTGGGAGTAATCAAGGACCTCGAGGAAGAGTATGGATTGATTCCTTCCGCTGATTATGTCGAAGATTTTAAGAAGAAGAAGGAAGAAGCAGATGCCTGGCTCGATGCGCAGGTCGAGGTAAAGTTGGTAGATGCCGACCTAATGCTTCCGTAGTTGGCGCCTGAAAGCCAATCCCAAGTTGGGGCTCCGGTCCTTCCTTCTTCTTCTCAAGAGCCGGATGCAACCCATATTGAGCCTCCTTCTGACGACATCGCTCGCTCGCAGGTCGAGGTGGATCAGTCTTGAGGAGATGCTGAAGAGTCTTGAGTGCTTCTTCTTTCTTTTCTAAAATTTGCTTAAATGTTTTGTATGCCTTTATATTTTTGCCTCGCCTTGTATTTTCCCTTTTCTCTTTTTTGGTAATCTTGGTTGCGGGCTTCTCGAGGCCGTTTTGCGCCTCAGGTCAAAATAGGACTTGTTTTAATGTTAAGTATCTTCTTTTGCTTGAGTATTGCTAGTTTCCTTTTCTTCCTTTTGCGTAGTTTGAACAAGTTCGGTCGAAGCTGTGGACTTAGTGGTTTCCATATTGGGTTGCGAGGCGTATCCAAGCAATCCTTTTTTTTAACGACGTCAAAGGTTGTCGGGCTCGTTGACTTAGCCATTTTGAGATTCGTATGTTGCGATGTGGCATCGGCTTATAGGTCGTGGATGATCAGTCCACTGCATTTGTGGGGAATGCGTTGTGCGGGGCGGGCCCGACTTTATTTTGTGTTGACGAGGTCGATATGTGTTTCGACATAGCCTTGTTGATTCGTGCCTCGATGGCAGACAATATGCTTGAAACTTAGGAGATTTAGTGATGAAATATATATTTTATAGATATATAGTTGCGCCTCGTGAAAGGCTGCTTACGTACCCCGAAGGGATCAAGCCAGTCATAGTTTGATTTTTACATAGGTAGATAGTGGTCGCGGTGGATAATGTTGGTTTTGACGCTTAGTGGTAGAATCGCTTCAAGTTCATTGAGTTCCAGGATCGTGGTACTGCGTCGCCATTCAATTGCGTTAGCTCGTAAACGCCAGGGTGGACAATCTTCGAGATTTGGTAGGGGCCTTCCCAGTTCGCGCCTAGTTTGGAGATGGGGTTTTCTGTGGTGTTTTCGTAAACCTTGCGCAAGACGAGGTCACCTTCTTCGAAGTGGCGTCCTTTGACCTTCTTGTTGTAATAGCGAGCGGCTTGGTGCTTATAGTTATGTATCTGCAAGAGTGCTTGGTCTCGCAGTTCTCTGGCGAAGTCGAACTGGTCTAGTATCATTTTATCGTTGACGTCGGGGTGCTGGGTGAGTAGGATACGTCGTATGCCTAGCACGTTGACTTCGGCTGGGGACATTGCTTCCATCTCGTAAGCTAAGGAAAAAGGGATTCGCCCGGTGGCGATTCTGGGGCTAGTGCGATTTGACTATAAGACTCTGTCAAGCTCGTCGGCCCAGATGCCCTTTTTGTCTTCGAGCCTTTTCTTAATCCCATCGAGGATCCGTTTATTTGTTGCTTCTGCCTATCCATTTCCCTGCGGGTATCGCAGAGTGGATTTGTTGAGTTTGATTCTCCAGCGAGCGCAGAAACCTTCGAACCTATCAGAGGTGAATTATGACCCGTTATCGGTGACTATCTCGTAGGGAAGGCCGTGGCGACAGATGATAAACTTCCAAAAAAAGTTATGTATGTCAATAGCTTCAATTTTGGCGTATGCTTCTGCCTCTATCCACTTTGTGAAGTTGTCCATGACGATGAGCATGAATTTCCTTTAGTCAGAGGATGGCAGGGGGCCGACGATGTCCATGGCCCATCGCATGAAGGGGTACGACACCGTGGAGGTTGTGAGTAGCTCAGTCGGGACATGTATCGTGTCGCCGTGTCGTTGGCACTTCTCCAATTTTTGGGCAAATTCTTCGCATTCTTTCATAAGGGTCGGCCAATAGAAGCCGTGATTCTTGACTTGTAAAGTTAATGCTCTTCCTCCAGAGCGGTTGCCTTCTACGCCCTCGTGCGCCTCGCACATTACTCGAGTTATTTCATAAGCCATATTCGATCATTGTGCAGCGAGCCGACCTCTTGCGGAGGCGGCGGTCTTCCCATTTATTGTTTGGTAGTATCCCGTCGGCGATGTAGTCCTTAATCTCGGTGCGCCAATCCTGGAATCCTGGTCACCGACGTGGGCGTTTAGGTCGGTCAACTGGGCGTCTGCCTTATCCGGAATGCTTTTGTTGTCTGGTTCTTCGACGTGGATTGTGCACACTCCTTCGAGAAGATCGATGCTCGGTTGTTCGATGCATTCGATCGGTATGGTCCTTCTGACGGTTGGATCTGACATGGAGGCTAGCGCAGCTAGGGCTTCCGCGGAGACGTTCTCACTTCGCGGTATCTTGGTTAGAGTGAATGATTCAAATTTTTTGGCAAGATTTTTGACGACGTTGAGATAGGCGTCCATGCGTTCGTTTTTGGCGTCGAATTCTTCGTTGTACTGGCTGGCCACAAGCTGGGAATCGCAGAAGGCGTCGAGGTTCTTTGCGCCTAGTTCTTTGGTAAGGGGCATTCCGGCGATTAGGGTTTCGTACTCTGCCTCGTTGTTTGATGCGCAGAAGGCGAGGCAGAACGACTGTTCTAGGATTTCGTGGGTCGGGGACTCCAGCTTGACGCCTATGCTAGAACCGTGTTGGTTAGACGAACCGTCGGCATAGAATGTCCAAGTTTGAGTATTGGGTTCGGCGGTTGTTAGCTCTAGCAGTAGCTTGATTAGGAAGTCCGCAAGTACTTGGGACTTAGCGCTTGTGCGGGTTCTGTACTCGATGTCGTATTCACTGAGCTCAACTGCCCACTTAGCAATTCGCCCAGATTGGGTGAGGCTGTGCAGGATTGTGCGCAGGGGTTGGTTCGTGAGGACAACGATCGAGTGTGATTGAAAGTATAGTCGTAGTTTTCTGGCCGAGATGATCACAGCTAGTGCCAATTTCTCGAGGGTCGAGTATCGCGCTTATGGCCGAGATGATCACAGTCGTTGCTTCGACGATCCTATCTATGTGCGGGAGCGAGAAACTGTCTTTTGGGCAGGCTTTGTTTAGGTCGATAAAGTCGACGCATACTCTCCATTTGCCATTCTTCTTTTTGATGACCATGGGGTTGGCCAGCCAGTCTGGATACTAGACCTCGTCAATTGAGCCTGCTTGTATGAGGCGATCGACCTCGTCGTTCACTGCCTGGGCTCGATTTGGGTCGAGCTTCCGTCGTTTATGCTTGATTGGCTTGAAGGTTGGGTCGACGTTGAGCTCATGGTAGGTGACGCTCGGGTCGATTCCTGGCATGTCGCTGGTGGACCACGCGAAGGTAGACGAGTTTTGTTTGAGGAACTCAACAAGTTCATCATGCATCGATGCTTCCAGGTTAGCACCGATTCCGATGCAGCGTGTGATGTCGCTATGGTCGATGTTCACTTGGTGCACTTTGTCTAGTTTCGGCACTTCTTCTTGTGAGGTCTCTGGGATTATTTCTACATTTCCGGATGCTTCGGTTGGTTCGGACTCGTTGGTCGGGGTAGAGATACGCACGATCGTCGAAGTTTAAGTTCGACTATGAAACACGTTCTGGTCATGCTCTAATCGCCCCGTATTTTTTGTGTCCCGGTTGGACTTGGGAACTTAAGACATTGGTGATAGGTAGACGGGATCGCTTCCATTGCATGGATCCAAGGTGTCCCCATGATGACATTGTAGATTGTTGGCGTATCGATAATTATGAACTTCGTGAGCTTAGTCACACCTCCCAAGTGGACCGGAAGTTTTATCATCCCTTTGGACATGGTGGTGTCGCCGTTGAAGCCGGTGAGCGGCTTTCTTGAGGGTTTAATTATGTAATCTTTTAAGTTCATCTTCCGCAATGTGTCTTTGAAGATCAGGTCGACAGAGCTTCCCATGTCGATCATCACCTTGGCGACTTTACAATCTGCGATTAAGAGTTCGATGACGAGAGGGTCGTTGTGCGGGCGATGGACCGTTTCTACGTCATGGTCGGTGAACGTGATTTCCTTATCGATGAAACTAGATGGGTCATTGATCCCGGTCCATTTGATTGCGGACGTTGTCTTCCGCTGATGCTTCTTGATCGACTGCACTGAGTCATTGCAATCGAGGAGGCTCCCATTATCATATTGATGCATTTTCGGGGTGCGGGAGGCGCGTCGACTGGATACTCCTCGACCTTATCTCTTTTGGGGGTGTCGTCAATGACTTGTCGAACTTGATCCTGATTCGTGTTTCTGGGATTTTGGTGTTGTGGGGGTTGCCCCTGTTCGTTCTGGTCGGCGCGGTGCCACATGTTCTTCTTGCTTTCTTCGCGGGGCGGTATGAAGATCTCTCCTTCGTTATATTTCTTGAGCAACAGCTCCTTCAGATGTCAGCACTCTTCAGTGGAATGGTCGTGCTTCTTATGGAAGGTGCAGTACTTGCTGAGATCGACGTCCGCCGCTCGAGGTTGCTTTTGCCAGCTTGGCTGCTGGTTTTGGTTGTTTCCGACGTGATTGACCGTTGTTTTCTTGTTCTCGATTTCTTTGGCATACTCTGCGTCGTAGTGCTGACGCGGTTCTTCATATTCGTCGCCTCGGTCGTCTCGAGGAGGGGGGTTCGACTTTGGCTTTTTCCTTGGAACGAGCGCTGGCGTGTTTCTTAGCGAGCGCTAGTTTTTCTTCTTCTACCTCGATGAAGAGTGTGGCTATGTGGAGTGCGTATGAGGCTTTTCTATCTTTAGGTCGTCGCAGAAGGCGAATTCATACCACAAGGCGTTACGGAGGGCCGGTAGAGCTGCCTCGTCATTTACCGTGATTCGGGAAGCGACGTCTTTGAATCGCGCGATGAAGTCTGCAGTGGAGTGGCTTTGTTGGATGAACATCGAGTAGTGTTTGAGGAAGGCGGTTGAGAGTTGATGGAAAGTATCGATAGAGTTGGCTCTGAGTCGGGAGAACCATCTTAATGCTGCTCCATCGAGGTTCTCTGCAAACAGCTGGCAATAGCCCGCATCGCGTTCCATTGGATCGAAATGAGCTCGTCCCATTGCGATGTTGAAGCTAGTGATGTGTTGGTTGGGATCGGTGGTTCTGTCGTATTTCAGGATCTTGACCTTTCCCGAGTGCGGGATACGAAAACGCGTGATTTGGTCGGTGAACGGGACGTTCTGTGCCTTTCGGTGGACCTTATCGATCTCAGGCACAGAGCTTACGGCCTGGTGAACTCGAGAGTTGATATCGCGTAGATGTTGGCGTATGAGTTTGAGTTCTTCGTCTTTCTCGGCGTACACCCCCCTGTAGGTCTCGAGGCTAGCCCCGTGATGTCTTTATAGAGTCGCGTGGCGATGCTCAACTGGAGTTAGCGGTGCTTCGATGTAGTTCGTCATAGGGGGGTCGAGCGCGTGGTTGGCTGCGCTAGTGTCTCCGCGAAGAGATTTCGTTGCAGATTTGAGAGGAATCACCCGGGTGTATCTCTCGGAGTTGTGGGACGAGGTTCGCTACCGGTTCGATAGAAGCTTGGTGATGAGGTAAATGCTTCGAAACGCGCGTTAGTTGTTTGGGCAAGCGAATCGACCTTATGGATTAGGTCAGAGAGAAGGGCTACGACGTCAGCAGACGGAGAAGGTGTTGCCCCCAAGATAGGCCTCGCGGGAAGTCTGTTGCTCCCTACCTCTGTTATTCTCGACTCCGGGGTTTGTTGTTGTTGCAGAGCTGGAGAGATTTGCGTAGGTGCGGGTGGAAGCGGTGTGACTGGGAGTGACGCTCCGGCGTTTTCTTGAGACGCTCCCATTGCTTTCCTGTGACTTGACGGTGTCGATTCGGGGTTGGTAGCTTTTGCAGCACTCGAAGCGTCGACCCTAGAGGTTGAAGGGTGTAGAGGCGGCGTTGGGTCCGGTCTTTTGAGTACTTTCAGAGTGCTTGGTAGGGCGGCGTTTTGTTTTTCAGACATCGTTGAAATGCTTTCTGCGCAGAGAGAGTTCTTTTGAATAGTCCCCACAAACGGCGCCAAATGTTCGAGGTGGTAATGTGCGACGTGACTATCAGAACGATGACGTGAGGCGCGAGCCAAAGAATCTCTTTATATAAAGTGTAGTTCGACGTGTTTCAATAGTATAGTCTTTTATTGAGAAGTATTCGTGAAATTAAAAAAGAAAGAAAGTGTTGTGTTCTTAGATTTCTCTCTCTAGAATCCTCCCCCTTTTCTACACGAATGAAGTTCCCTATTTATAGAGGAGAGATTCCCTCATATGCATTGTTTTCGGGTCAAAGATTCATCCCTCGGTATGGTCCGGGTCGGCGGGATTCCCACGACGTGTCAGTCTGTTCGTCCGTATTGTCGGCTGTCAGACGATCCATACTTTTTTCGAGGTGCCCGGCGGGTCTCCGCGCTTTTATCGGTGTTTGTCAGACGATGATCTCATTCATCCGTGCTCCTGGCTTGCATGTTGCATCTGCGCACTGTGACGCTCTCATACCGCATTAAATGCGTGATCGTACAGTGACGTCGTCTTCAGCTAGGCGGGTCTCATCCATCTTGGACCGTAACGTCGATGTCGGACGCCGGACCCTGGAAATTCGAGATGGATTTTAAACCCTAAGTCTTCCAGAGTGGACTTAATGTTTGGGGGAAGGGTGCTAAGTCCACCTCCAACAAAGTTTAGATATATGTCAAGTTGATGCAAACTTTTTTGAAAGAACATAGTAGAGACGATCGATAAAGAACATAAAATCTATCGTTCGACATAGTGACCACGAACCTAACACGGAAGATAAGTGTCAAACATCAAAATCAACTACTGGATCCAAAAACATCAAAGATAAGTATATCCAAACCGATCCATTGGTGTGAATATCGATCTAAACCGGCCCAAAAATCATAAACGTCCCGCCGCTAAAACATCAAATGAATAGCCCCCGGCGAGGATCGAACTCGCGGCCTTTCGCTTACGAAGCGAACGCAATACCACTATGCTACGGAGGCACTCTTGCTAATCTTTTGAAACAAACTTTAACAAATTTTACAAGTTAATTTTTTTTGTCTACGGAGGTTTAAAGCAATTCAAGGAGGAGACAAAGGGAGTGAAGACGCCGTCGGCGAAGAAATGTGTGGAATTGCTATTGTCGTGTGCGGCGTTCGTATCGAACTCTCGAAGACGCTTTCGTTCCTCTCTGAACCTCTCCTGGAACAAGTAAATCTCTTTCTCCTAAAGTCACTTGTTTGATGATTGCTTCAGATCTCTTACTGTAATGATGTTTTTGAATTCAAAGTTTTCAACTTGTGCTTACTTTTAGTCTGAATCACTTGTGGGTTTCAAGCTTAGGGGTTTTTGTTCTGTCTTTAGTTAGGTTTCGAGATTGATTCTGCTCTTAATGTTATTACTTGTTAGATAAGTTCATACTCTGTTTTGACATTTGGGTATAACGAAAAGATTAAGCTTTTGAGTGTTTAGTAACTAGAATTGCTGATTATGGTGTTTGTTTTGGTTTGAACCAGTTACGATTCTCTGTTGAAGATTTGAAATCTGTCTTAGGACGAAGAGGTCCAGATAGTTTAGGTGAAAAGAAGATTCATCTTCGACCAAACGTACCAACTTGGGCTCAAGAATCTGCGACTCTCTCTGTTTTTGAAGCTGGTAAAGGAACTAATGAGCTTGAGGATACTACTATTTCTTCTTCCGGTGAATTGCGTTTTTTAGGTTCGACATTGCAGCTTAGAGGAACTACTCCTATAATCCAACCTTTGGTGGATTCGTCGGGAAACATACTAGCTTACAATGGTATGATGTAGTTTTCTTCTTAAAGCCACTTTTGCATTGTTATGTGTTTTCTCTTATACATTATGTGCCATTCCCTGCAGGCGAAGTATTTGGTGGAATTGACCTCAATAGCTATGATAACGATTCTGAAGTTCTTTTGAAGTCTTTAGGGAAAGAACAATCTTCGGTTCCAGATGTTCTTTCGATGATTAAAGGCCCCTGGGCCATTATATATTGGCAGGTAATTTAGTTACCTGCCGTTACATTTATTTGGCATTTTACTCGCTCTTAGAAGTAGAACCTTTTGTTCTATCAGGAAAGCTCAAGAACGCTATGGTTTGGTAAAGATGCTTTTGGTCGGAGGAGCCTCCTTGTTCACTGGCCAACTGTGGAAGACCCTCGTTTTCTTCTATCGTCTGTTTCACCGGCAACTTCTGTTACTCACAGCTCTGGTTTGTAATTTTCTTAGTAGAGTATTTCTTTTGTGTCTTTATGTACACTCCAAAACCCAAGACCCAATACCGAGAACTGTGTTTGGCAGAATTGGATTCTGACAATGGTAATAGCATTCATAGATTTTGGGAAGAGCTTCCATGTGGAGTGTACAGCATTTCGTTCGGGGTTTCAGAATCCGGTTTATGCGTTCGTGGTGAAGTCACAAAGCACGAATGGAGAAATACCGTGTGGAAAGAGTTGATTGGTTGGGAAAGGAAATTTGTTGTACCAAGACCCGAAGATCTATCAATGTCGTCGCTTAACGGAATTAAAGAAGAAGAAAACGATGCTCTTTCAACTTCTTCAGGTACCGCTTAAGTTTGTCAGACTTCTCCAGTTCTGTCCTGATTTCATATGCCTGACAAGGTTTAGTTCTAGGATTTGCGCAGACAGTTTTGGTTGCTCTAAAGGAATCAGTGAGGCGGCGAACTTCACTACATAGTATTTTTCAGGTATAAACGTTGAAATATGCGCTGCGTGATTTCTGAATGTTCTCCTTGAAACATCTTTGTGTTGGCATAAACAGGGAGAAAACGAAGTTGTTCCGGTAGCCGTCCTTTTCTCTGGTGGATTAGATTCAATGATTCTCGCTGCGCTGTTAGATCAGTGCCTTGAGCAAAAATGTAACCATTCTTCTGCACTGTTTCTGTTTCGGTCATCATTTCTGAAACTAATTTAGATTTTCAAAATCGCTTTTTTTCTTTCAGATGAAGTTGATCTTCTCAATGTCAGCTTCGATGGTCCTAATGCTCCTGATAGAATCTCTGCTAAGGCCGGAATAGAGGAGCTTAAAAAGATTTCACCTTCGAGAAGGTTTTAATTCTGCAACTGTATGTATAAATGTGTATGTCTACTATTATATATTCTAACCAATTTCTCATTCTGTCGATTCAACTGTTCTTCGAAACTCAAGGTGGAAACTTGTGGAGATCGACGCTGATCTGTCGAAACTAACCTTTGAGACAAAGCGTGTTATGTCACTCATAAATCCTGCAGACACTTACATGGTAAACTTCAAAGTCTTGGGGGATCTGATTACCTTCTTCCAAACTTGATGAAAATTATACAATCTTCTAGGATCTTAACATCGGAACAGCGCTATGGCTTGCTGCTTGTGGGGATGGTTGGATTCACCAAGAAAGCGAAAATCAAAAAGTAGAAGAAGATAACCAGCGCGTCAAATATAAATCTGATTCTAGAATTCTGCTTGTCGGCGCAGGTGCTGACGAGCAATGTGCTGGTTATGGTAGGCACAGAACAAAATATCGAAACGGGAGGTATAAATACATATATGCCTTCAAGAACTTTATCTTGTGAATTTAAACGAATTCGTCTTACAATTTTTTGTTCATTTTTTCAGTTGGATTGCGTTAGATCAAGAAATGAAATTGGATATGCAGAGAATTTGGAAAAGAAATCTGGGTAGGGATGATCGATGCATTGCCGATAATGGTAAAGAGGTTAGTAGTATATGTCAACTTCACTACGAGAAACTCATATCCGTCTCTCTTTTATGCAATGTTTTTAATTGTTTTTTCAAATCACATTTTGCAGGCACGATTCCCGTTCTTAGATGAAGATGTTATAAAGACTCTCCTCGACATTCCGTTATGGGAAATCGCAGATCTTGAGCAACCAATTGGAAAAGGAGACAAGAAGATTCTTAGAAAGGTAATTAAAAGTCGCCATTTTTTCCTTTAAAGAACATTTTGGAATCTTCATGAACCCGACAAAAATTGAAGGTTGCAAAGTTGCTTGGTTTATATGAAGTTGCGGAGATGCCTAAGAGAGCTATACAGGTAAAGTTGAAGCTTTGTATTGTGTTTAACAGTCTCTTGCTCTCGCTCTCTCCGACTATTGTTTTGGAATTTGGTTGTGATTTTAGTTTGGATCAAGAATCGCTCGTGAATCGAATAGGAAGAATTTTGGAAGCAACCGAGCCGCAAACCAGGCCTCTGCTGGAAGCGCGAGATTCCATTCTCCATGAGACCATAATGAGGCTCATATATATCCCTAGACAACTGTAGTTAGACGGCATTATATACAAAGAGCGCATAGAAGGCTATGGAGATAAGTCTACAGTAAAACCTCTATAAATTAATTTGAAGATATTTTCTTAATTTAGAAAGTTTTAATTTGTTGAAAGATTAATTGGATCAAAATCTCAATTTTTGGACCGCAAAAAGTTCATTAGTTGTAAAGATTATACTGCATTACTATTTCATGTTTTCTATTTTTTTTTTTTTTGACACAAAAAGATCTTCTATTACTCAAAAAATTTGAGGTGGTGCAGCAAGCCATACCGGAATAGAACATTCCACAAAAGAGAAAATAGAAGACTGAAATCTAGCTAACCTAGTTAAAAGATCTGCTTTAGAATTCGACTCCCGTGGTACATAGATTAGCTTGGAAGATGGAAGTGAGCACTTCACTCTCTCAACCTCGTGAAGCTCTGTCGCAAAGGCTGGCCAGTCTTCAGGCTTCGCAACCATACTTAGCACCTCCAAACTGTCAGTGCCAAACTCCTGGACGTCCGAAAGGGCCGCCATTCTCTGCATCGCCCAAATCAAAGCTTCATGCTCTGAGTGAAGAGAGGACAAACGCCGAAATTGATTGCGAGACCCCAGAAGAGTGCACTCTCCATTGGCTCCCACCATAGACCAACCCATCCCACTATGAACGTATGTCATCTTCCAAGAGCCGTCAACCAGGAAAATATTACGCAAACATAAGGTTTGCGTACTCCTATCCTGGATCTGCCTCGAGGGCGGCAACTCCCGGGCGGCCTCCCACGCCCGCCATTCAGAAACAGCACGATTGAGAAGATTTGGAGCCTCATATGAAATCCCCTGGAAGAGTCTCTCATTGCGAGCCTTCCAAATAAACCATAAAATCCATGGGTAGGAATCATGTTCCTCCGACAACTGACCACCATCCCGCCAGAAAAGGTAGGCCAAATTGCTATACACGCTGGAAGTAGGAAACACGCCTGGCTGTACTAATGAAGGCACTAGGGCCCACACCTGAATCGCCGACGGGCACTCAAAAAAAGCATGGGAAACAGATTCTTCCGGGGCTCCACAGCGTGGACAAAGATCCACACAATGCATCCCTCGCTGCACCAGCAAATTAGTCACAGCGATATAACCAGACAACATTTGCCACATAAGGTGGCGCATCTTGTGTGGCGCATCAACCGTCCAGACGAAACTCTTCAGGGCATTAAGACTCGGTTGTACATCTTCTTTCTCCTCAAGCGATAGAGCACTCGCCACTTTGTAGTCGAACCGAACTGTATACTGCCCAGACTTAGTAAACTGCCAGCAGTACTCATCCCTGTGGAATGATTGTGCAATAGGCAAACTCCTAATGATAGGGATATCCTCCGGCACCACAAATTGCTCGAGCTTACGAACGTCCCATTGCTTCGATTCTCTATCAATAAAGTCACTGACCACCATCAGCGGATGTGCCACTGGAATACGCGCCCTAGCCGACCTAGCAGGGACCGACGGGATCTAGGGATCCTCCCACACACTAGTAGTAAGACCAGAAAAAATCTTCTTGCGTAGTCCATGGAGGAGCAGGGGCTTCAAAGCAAGAATACTCCGCCATCCATAAGAGGGTCGATCTGGCTCAGGGGCTTGTAGCGGAGAAGAATACTTATAGTAGCGACCCCTAAGGACCCGCGCAAGAAGAGAATTCGGGAGCCTAATGAGACGCCACAATTGTTTGGCCAAAAGAGCCAAATTAAACTCATGAAGTGTGTGAAACCCCAACCCCCCTCCTCCTTCCAAGCTCATAACTTTCGCCAAGCAGCCCAATGAATACCCCGACGAGGGGGATCTGAGCTCCACCAATATCTCGCTATCACACTCGTAAGCTGATCACAAGTATCCAAGGGCAACAGGAAACTCGACATAACATATGCCGGTAAAGCCAGGCCAACCGCTTTAATGAGAACCTCCTTGCCGCCCTTAGACAACCACTTAGAGGACCACATATTCACCCGACTCTGCATGCGATCCCTAATGAAGGCAAATACCTTACACTTAGACCCACTCAAGTCTTCTGGGATACCCAAGTAGGTTCCCAACCCGCCTTCAGTCTGAATACCCAAAATAGTCTTCAGCTCCTGCCTGGATAATTCAATTATTTTCCTGCCAAACATAAGCGACGATTTCTCCAAATTAACTCGCTGGCCCGACGCTTTCCCATACATCTCTAGA
>OVAN01007263.1:0-19933 GCA_900406275.1 Anastatica hierochuntica | reverse complement strand
AAAACAGACAATACAAAGGTGTATTTTTGTAAGTCTCCCTTTTAAAAATGATCATATTATCACATTCTATAGTTTAAAAAATCAAATAAAAATAATAAATGTAATAAGTTGTATATTAACACCAATAATGTGATTTTAAAACAATGATTTAAGATAAATCCTATTAATATCATATATTATAGGGGATCAAATTTCAAAACAACAAAATATTTCATGAAGAGTATATCAAGCGAAGCGTGTTATCCGAATTAAAAATATATATAACAAAATGTATTGAATAAAATTCAAGAATAATACACTAAAACATTGAAAATAAAGTTTTTAAAAATATTATAAATATCGATGAAATATTTTTCAAAAATTTGTAAATTATATTATAAAATTTATTATTATTTTCAAAATCAATATATATATATATGCATTGTATGGGACAACCAACTAGTAAATATTAATAAGCGACCTAATCTCTATTGTATTTGTTATATAAAGGATGGACCATTATTTGAAGTTTTTGAAGCATTTTGATCGTCTAAAACGTAAGGATAAAACGTTTTTAATGGTTAAAGTTTCTTGATTTATTTAATGTTCTTGAAAATAAAGGTGTCACTGTCATGATACCTTCACAGTGCAACAGAAATGTTTTGATTGTGTATGCATTTTTTGGTTAACTGGAAAAAGTTCGAATAATTTCTCTAGATCCAAAGAACAGTTTTTGCTAACACCAAATGATATGGCAAGACGTTAAAATTTCTCGACTTATTTAATGTTCTTGAAAATAAAGGTGTCACTGTCTCTAAACAGGAAACTCATTATCATTACTTGAGTCACCGAATTCAGAATGAGATAATAGAGATGCTTGGGTTCGAGATGAAGAAAATGATCATAAAGAAGATTCAGTGTGCAAAGTATTTTTCAGTTATTCTTGATACTACCCCTGATATCAGTAACCGAGAACAAATGACGCTAGTTATTCGATGTGTTGATATTTCTGAGGCCTCACCAAAGATTGAAGAATTCTTTTTGTCATTCTTGAATGTCAAACACAAAACTGGAAAAGGGCTTTTTGAGACTCTTCAGGATGTTGCTTAATCTTGGGTTGAGTTTTGATGATATTAGAGGCCAACGATATGATAATGGGTCAAATATGAAGGGGAAAATAAGGTGTTCAAAAGAGATTGCTTGATATTAATCCAAGGGCAGCGTACACGCCATGTGGTTGCCATAGTTTGAATCTTGTACTTTCAGATATCGCTTCCTCGTCGACGCTTGTTGTATCATTTTTTGGAATTGTTCAGCGTATCTATTGTTTGTTTGCCTCTTCTACAAATAATTGTGAGGTTTTCAGAGAGATTGTGAATTGAATTACAGTCAAGCCATTATCACAAACTCGATGGGAGAGTCGCATTAAAAGTGTTAAAGCTATACGCTTTCAAACTCCTCAAATGTGAGATGCTTTGTTTTACTTGGCAGAAAACAGTGACAATCCGAAAACAAAAAGCGAAGCTGAATCACTAGCGATGAGTGAAATCCATGGAATTGGGAGTTTTGAATTTTTGTTTGGGATGATTATTTGGTATGAACTTATGTTTGTTGTTAACAATGTAAGCAAGATCTTGCAGTCAGAAGATATGGACATTGATAGTGCTATTGCGCAACTTGAAGGACTTGTTTCGTTCTTTAGAAATTATAGAGAAACAGGTTTTCAAGCTGCAAAATAGAAGCTGAACGAATTGCTACTGATATGGGGGTTTATCATGCATTCTCTGTGAAGGCAAAACGTCTTAGTAAAAGAAAAAGATATTATGATGATGAATCAGAGAGAATTGGGGAAAGTGTGACTCTAACAGCGGAAGAAGATTTCAGGATTAACTATTTCCTCAAAATAGTGGATCAAGCTTTGGTTTCTCTTGAGACAAGATTTGATCAACTTCAAAGTTATGAAAAGACTTTTGGATTTCTATTTGATTTGAAGAAGCTGAAGTTAGCAAACAATGACACGTTGATGGCTTCTTGTGTGAATCTTGAAACCTATTTGAAACATGGTAATCATTCGGATCTTGATGCCAATGATTTGTTTTTGGAGTTAAAGCTTTTAAAAGGAGCTTTACCAAAAGAGATTAAGAAGGTTGTCGAGGTATTAGATTTTCTGAAAAAGATGGAAAGTTGTTATCCAAACACATGGACAGCATACCGTATAATGATGACGATTCCAGTTTTGGTTGCTTCTGCAGAAAGAATTTTTTCAAAGTTGAAGCTCATAAAGTCTTATCTGCGTTCGACTATGTCTCAAGAACGACTTAATGGATTGTCGATGCTATCGATTGAAAGGGGTATGACTGAAAAGCTTGACTATACAAGTTTGATGAATGAGTTTGCAAGTAGATATGCGAGAAGAATCATATTTTAAGAATTGTGTACTATTTTTTTGTTTTCTTATAGTATTTTAGACTTTTTCATACATTAACTTTCTATTATTAAACGTATGAATTTATTATAAAACAATACAAAACGGCCCTTTTTCTCTCGCTTGCGGCCCTTTTTTCTCTCGCTTGCGGTCCTCAAAAGGTCAGGGCCGGCTCTGATGATACCTTCACAGTGCAATAGAAATGTTTGCTTGTGTATGCATTTTTTTGTTAACTGGGAAAAGTTCGAGTAATCTCTTTAGATCCAAAGAGCGGTTCTTGCTAACACCAAATGATATGACATAAAACGTCTTTTTCATGGAAACCGTACGAGAAACACAACGAAGCCAATTTTTTACGCTAAACCACTAGTCCAACGTATTGTTGTATGTTCCATCGAATATATCGTAAATATAAACATGTGTAAGGTTGCTTCAAGTGTTATAAAAAGAGCTATTAGGTCTATATTAAAAATTTATTTTTGTTATAAATTTATTTCATTTGAAATATACTTTCTTATAAATCTAAAATATTTTGTTTTTTCTCTGTTTCATAACGAGTGATTAAAGTTGTTGTATATAAATTAATCAATCTACCTCCTAACACATAAGAGCAATATTTTACTGATTCTTTTTTTTTTTTTGGTGTCCCCAGCTGATGCATTTTATTAATCATAATCCTCAATGAGAAGGTTAGTTATACAAGTGGGCACAACAAACGTAAAAGATTCAAAGTATTAAAACCCTGGTTTGGTAATTTTGCTAGTCCGTCCACCACCTTATTCGTTTCTCGATTTGTCCAGACAAATTTGACATTGTCAAACTTAGCTCGCCAAACGGAAATGTCATGAATGAGATTATGAAGATGGAAACTTCGCTTCAAGCCTTGCGTAATTTGGATCGCCTGCAGGTTATCACCTTCCAGAATGACTCGCCGAAAGCCTCTAATCCACAACTGCTGAAGAGAGATCAATAACGCCTGAAGCTCCGCCTTCAACGCATCTGTACACAGTAATCCTAGCGCGTGTCCTGCTTCCACAAAAGACCCTTGGGAGTCTCTTATTATCCATCTTGCTGTGCCTCGGGAATGAGACGACATTCAAGCATCAAAGTTACATTTGTAAAACCCCACCATCGGTGCCAGCCAACGTAATGTCCGTGCACGGGCCTGAGGTCGTGTACTCATATTTGACAATTCTAGGAGTTCTGCTGTGTCCTGAATGGCTAATCGCAAATCACCTTCCCAGATACTAGCCCTATGTTGGTAAACCAGCAAGTTCCGGCTCTTCCATATCCGCCATAGAGTCCAAATTGGAAGCTGTCTAGCAAATAAAGGGATATCACTGTTATGAAGTGCAGTAAGTAGAGCTTCAATTTTGGCTTCAAAATGTAGATGAGGGTTAGGGACGACTTGGTTTAGGACATGGACCCCTCGCCAAATAGCTTGGGCGTAATTGCAAGAAAAGAAGAGATGATCATAATCTTCCTCCGTCGTCCAGCACCGTTTACAAAATGTATCTGAAGAGATACGACGTGCTTTCAAAGTTGAACCCACCGGGAGTGATCCAGATAGCGCTTTCCACAGGAAATGTTTAAGTTTAGGAGGAACCGAGCTGGACCAAATTTTCCTTTTTAATTCCACATTACCCGGGATATGGGCAACCTGGTCAGTATTTTGGGACGAGGCCAGCTTATAAGCGGATTTGACCGAATATATACCATCTGCTGTATAGGCCCAGCCAGCAAGATCCTTGTCGGGGAAAGAGCTCAGCCGGATCGAAGTGATTATTGGAGCATCCATGGGATCAACCATTGCGTTTATCTTTTCAACATCCCAGCACCGCTGGCCCGGGACGGGAAGTTCGGAGACGAAAGAGATCCTTGTCGTGGAGCCTTCCCTCCTTTGGGGTGGTCTCGGTGGTAGAAGGGGCAACCAGTTATCTGTCCAAACAGAGGTATTCTTGCCAGTCCCGATAATGACTTTTAACCCCTTTTTCATTAGATCTCGGCCTTCTAAGAGAGAGCGCCACACGAAGGAAGGTTTAGACCCTACTCTGGCGTCCAAAATAGTTGCATCTGAATAATATCTCGCCTTAAGCACCCTCGCAACTAGGCTATGCGGTTGATGTAATAATCTCCAAGCCTGTTTGCCCAACATTGCCAGATTAAAATTTTTGAGGTTACGAAACCCTAATCCCCCTTCATGTTTGGCTAGACCCAAACGTGACCAAGCGAACCAATGCATGCCTTGTTTATCCGCTCCTTTGCTCCACCAAAACTGGGCTAGCGTAGATTCAATTTCATCATAAATCCCTTTAGGAAGTTTGAAACAGTTCATAGTGTAGACCGGCATAGCAAGGGCGACTATTTTGATGAGAATCTCCTTGCCCGCATCAGATAAAAATTTGGATGACCATTTACTAGTACGATGCTGCACCTTCTCAATAATGTATTTAAAGATGTCTTTCTTTTTTCGTCCGACTTGTTCAGGGAGGCCTAAATATTTCCCATTGCCCCCATCATTATGAATGTTTAAGATATGGTGCAGTTTAGTTTTGTTTCGAGCCGGAACTTTAGATCCAAAGGTGATAGCCGATTTATTGAGATTAACCGATTGGCCAGAGATCTTTTCATATAGGCGTAAGATTTCCATAATGGTTTTGCAGGACTTCGGATTTGCATGACAAAAGAAGAGAACGTCATCTGCAAACATCAAATTGTGGAGTGTAGGTCCAGTGGTACTAAGTTTGATGCCTTTCACTTTGTTCCTAGTCGCATGGGCCGCGAGCATATGAGTGAGGACTTCATCACAAAGGATGAAGAGATAGGGTGAAAGAGGATCTCCTTGCCTGATGCCACGAGACGGGATAATGTTGCCTTGAGCCGACCCATTTATGAGGACCGAGAAGGAGACCGATGTCACACAGGTCATCACCCATTGGATCCATTTAACTGAGAACCCCATAGCCTCCATGGTGTGCTGTAGGAAACCCCATTCCAATCGGTCATATGCCTTTGTAATGTCGATTTTGATAGCCATATAGGACTTCGCCCAACGTTTCCTAGCTTTCAGAGAATGTAATACCTCATGGACAATAATCACATTATCCATAATATTCTTCCCAGATATAAATGCAGCTTGATTTTCGGAAATTAAAGAATCTAGATGGATCTTTAATCGACTAACCAGGATCTTAGAAATTATCTTGTAGCTGACGTTACAAAGTGCTATCGGTCGAAAATCAGCCATTTTCGCGGGACAATCCTTTTTGGGAATTAGACAGATGTTCGTATGATTACGTTGGCTAGGCATGAGATTCGTCCGAAAGAATTCCCAATCAATACAAAATTATATTGAAAAATACAAATGATATAAAATGACAAACAATATTGAATTTTGCAATAAAAATTTATAGATATCGCTTAATCTAAAACAAAAAATATTCTTAAAAGATCATTTAAACTGAGACAAGGGAATATTTACACCCATCTGCTGAGAAATGATACGGTTAACAAAAGCCAAAAAAATACCCAACAGTGGATAACTATCATCTTTTGGACATTTATTGTTATTAAGAAACAGAAAACGGTTCGTGTCAAGCAGTTGGCAGATAACTGTAGTAACTCGACTGAGTAATGATCAACGTGTCATCACCACAAAGCTCACTCTACCTGGTCTTGCCGCGTCTTCTTTCCCACGTGGCATCTCACTTTTTCCACTTCAGTATCTTATCCTTTGGAACCCAAAGTTTCTATTTATAGTAATTGTCCGTATCTTTGTCGGAACATAATAAAACCAAACCAAAGTAAGAACCTTTTTTAACAAACATCGTACGTTTGTTTTTTTCCAAAATGGCGTCAATGCAACAAAGCCGTGAAGAGCTTGATGAGAAGGCCAAGCAAGGTGAAACCGTCGTCCCTGGTGGCACCGGCGGTAAAAGCCTTGAAGCTCAAGAGCATCTCGCTGAAGGTGTTATATTGTTTTCCCATCTGGCTTTTTAAAATACTATACTTAATGATAATATAATGAACTAACGTATGATATGATCTTCATGCTAGACTAAACCACCAATATCTTAATTAGTATAAGATGAGTTATATTTTTTTTTCTCTTGGTAAGAGAAACTAATTAATCTCCATGGTCTCTTAGGAAGGAGCAAAGGAGGGCAGACAAGGAAAGAGCAACTAGGGCATGAAGGGTACCAAGAAATGGGACACAAAGGAGGAGAGACAAGGAAGGAGCAGTTAGGAACCGAAGGTTACAAGGAGATGGGACACAAAGGAGGAGAGACAAGGAAGGAGCAGTTAGGAACTGAAGGTTACAAGGAGATGGGTCACAAAGGAGGAGAGACGAGGAAGGAGCAGTTGGGAACAGAGGGCTATAAGGAGATGGGACGTAAAGGAGGACTTAGTACAATGGACAAATCTGGTGGAGAGCGTGCTGAGGAGGAAGGGATTGACATCGATGAGTCCAAGTTCACCAACAAGTGATAGTAGCTAGTAGCTAGCCTAGTAGTAGTGTCCACTGCAACATTCCGTGGTAGATAATCTGAATAAAGTAACCTCCTAGGTTCTATCAGTTGCAGTGAGGGTGTTAGTTTAGTTTTAATGTAACGCTTTTAGCTTTGAACAAGTTTTAAGGTTTGTACTAACGGTATAACGTTGCACGCCTCTCTAGCTTTTTGTGTTTCTCGTGAGGGTGCAATGGAATGATAATATATGCAGTTATGGTTTGAAATGTTCCTTTTGGATGTTAGGGATTACCAGTGCCGCCGTAGAAAGAGACGAGTCTCAATAACTTGGGTGGATCAACACACCTAGAAAAATTACCTAATGCAGCAAAAGCGTTTCTTTTGGTCGCATTTGGTGCCTAGAACATAGATACAAGCTTTAGAAATGCACACAAACCCGAATCGATTTCAGTTCAGTTTACCGATTTGAATCCGATAAGGCAGGGCCGAGCAACAACTTATGATGCCTAAAGCCCGAGAAAATGTTGTTGATGTTCATCGAACTCTGGTGTCTGCGACTGTAGAGAGAGATGTTAACCACTACACTACATTTCTTGCGCCTAAAATGCTTGCTTCATGGGCTTTAATCGAGGACCGGGCCGGCGAGAAGGGGACACAAGAAGGAGCGATTTGGATTTCTATTATACTGATTCGGTGAACTTTGATAAAACAAAAGTTACATTTTACAGTGACTTTAGACTAGTCGATGCCATCTGAAGATTTGCAAATTGCACTTCTGTTTAGGCCAAAACTAATAAATGCTCGTTCAATGACTTGATGCTAATGCCGTAACGAATATGCCTAGCACCAAAAATGGCTGTGCGCTTGCCTGTAAGTAAAGCAGTGTGTTCATATTAAAAGACCAACCAACTTGCAGGTTTTTTCAAACGAAGAAGTTATCATATTAGCAAAATCTGAGTTTCGTGGTGGACTTACTTGGTACTTGACGTCGTATTTGACAGGGTCCTTGAGGAAGTACTTAAACTGCAGTTTCAAAGAATGTTACAGTATCAGACAAGTGACAAGAATGTAAAATTCATTTGAATATGAGAGATACTTTTACCTGGAACACAATTTGCGGTATGACCAAAGCAAGCAATGCCAATGCATAATAAGGTTTGCCAGATGCTAATAGATATCCTGCAACCAAACATTCATTATACTAGTTATGAACAAATCTATAGAGAGGAGTAAGTTCCACAAACGAGAAAAGACAGTAGGTGACTTAAATCAAAAGCTGAACAAAACTCTACATACCAGCAACAGAGAGCTGAGTAACGTCTATGGCACCAACGCATATCCACTTTGCAGCTTCAGTGCCAAAAGCTACTGGAAGAGACTGAAGTCCCATTGCTCTGTCTCCTTCAACACTTTTGAAGTCATTAACAATGGCTATTCCCAACTGCAGTATTATTACGCAACATAGGTTAAGCAAAAGCAAAGATAAGAAAAAATGAAGAATCATCATATATTTGGTTGACAAGAGTACCCCAGCTATGCTGTACAAGAGTGTTAGAACAACAACATCTAGTGTAAGAGTGCCAAACAATGCTTGCCCAGCCCACCTATCAATCAAGAAGAACAAAAGAAGTATCAGTGAGATTAAAACACACCACATGATGATGCACACGATATCTTACCATGGCAAACTGATATAGCTTGCTCCAAGTGCGAAGTTTCCAACCCATCCATTTTGTTTTAGCTGCAAAGAGTTCCATTTATATACCGCTAAGCTCTAAACTCCAAAACTTATCTTTTTCCAGCGAGAGGAGGACGTAGAATGCGTTGTCATAACAGCAAGGGAAATTAAGTACAGAACTTACCTTAAGAGGTGGAGCAGAGTATATATAAGAGAGCAAGGATCCTCCCAAAGCAAGGTAGAACAAAGTGGGAGTGGTATGTCCTGCCTGAAAAGAGAGGTTTAGTCATACTGGTGTGCCCTTTAGTTGTACGAGTTACATCAAACCCGCTTACTTACCCACACATCTAAGAATCCAGCAATTCCAAGACCTCCTAGTAATAGCACCCAGACTTGTGTAATAACCTGCATTTAAGAAGTTGCAAACAAGAAGGAGAAATCAGTAACAAACAAATTCATGGTTAAAAGTTCAAAATGTTCTGTATCAGTACCTCTTCCTCTGATATAGCTCCGGATGGAATTGGGCGATATGGCTCATTAATTGCATCAATATCTCTATCATACCAATCATTGATTGTCTGGAAATCGACACATCTCAATTATTTAGCACTTGAGAAAATTCACCACCAAAAGTACAACTCAGCTTTCTGAAAACTGTGAAACCAGACCTGTGTATAGCCAGTAAGACATGGACCAGACATCATCATGCAAAGAATCGACTTAGCAACATCCTCAGGTGTCCAGTGGAAGTTCCCTGCCAGAAGAAACTTTTGTTTGTGAGCAACCAAAGATTTACTCACGGGAATCCACAGAAAACAAGTTAAGAATATCTAGTGAAGACGTCAAGAAAATTTAGAAGAAAGTTATGAGGCTACATTTCTGGAGTATCACACAACATGAAAAACTCCATGGCCGTATTGCGTTCATCCTACAAAGAGTTTCATATGTTACCTGAAGCAGCAGCACCGCATACCACTCCCCACACCAACGGAGGCCAAGTGACTGGCTTTGTAAGCTGAAGACGAATCTTCCATTTATCCTGAACAGAGAAATAAGTGAAAAGGCTAACTAAAACAGACATCATTTTCTAACATAATAGCAATGCTAAAACGTAAATCTTCATATGTGATGCAGCGATGCTCAGAGAATCACCAACTCGAAACACCTAGAGACTATGCAATTACGCATCACTATGCACTAATGTGATTGCCTTTTGTTCTCGTTTCTACCATTTGTGACAAAGGCAAGCTCAAGTTTCAAATGAATTGAAGACAAAAAAGAAAAAAGCGTGTGAAGATGAATGAAGAACATTACAGTCTCTTGAGATGCTCCTTTGATACCGAGAAGCTGGTTAATGCTTGAACCACCAGCTGGTGCCTTGTCCGGTACCTGAGATTTAACTGCCGTCGGAGATTTCAAACCACCGAGGGCGTAGAACTCGTCAGTTTAAGCTCGATGTCAACACGAGAGAAGTGAAAAAATTTAAAAACAGCTACAAAACCTTTATCTGTATCAGTCTCCGCCGCACGCACAACAAATCTCCGCCCTGCGAACATGAAACAATCAGTGAGAATCGAAGAGTGCGTTTCAGAATCAAGCTTAGGGAATGGAATATACTCCGTGATTCGAAGTTTAACGACGATAGTACGGAACGCCGACGAGTGAAATCGACGGAATCCGGATCCCGGAGAGAGGGAACTCCGACTCGGTCGACGGAGGTGACTCTGGAGACAAGGGTGGATGAGAAGATGTTGAGAATCGAAGTCATAGAAGCGGCGGAGAGAATCGTCTCTGTTGGCATTAAGCCGGAGATGGAGTGTGAGCTTCTTGGGAGGCAATTTGCTGTTTCGGGAAATCAGTGGCTGTAACCGGCGATAAGTTTTAGGCACCAATTTTGGCGGCGTTGAGTACCGCCACGTGGTGCGACTTTATTGGCTAGTAAGACTAAAATTGAAAAATTGAAGAAAAATGTAGATGGGTTCTTAGGGCGATAGATGAACTCTTTTAAAATGGAAACAAATATACCTATCTTGTATGATGACAAAGATCAATGGGCATAATGGGTTCTTAGAGCCGTTCGTTGTAGTCTCGTGTGTTGCGGAGAGAGTTTGTTCATCAAAAATGTCGTATATGCAGAACTGTTCATTCTATCCTACTTTTAAAAAAGGTTAATGGATATTTTATCCTATTAGTGGGTATTCAGTTTCGTGTCGGGTTATTTTGGATCGATTTGGGTGTAAGAGAAATCCGAATATATCGAAAATTATTCGGGATACGAATGGGATTATTTCTAGATTCATTGGTTTATAATTTTTCCGAGCTTTTAAGGATTTTTCGTGCTATTTGGATGTTTCGAGTTTCAGATTCGGGGTTTGGAATTTTCAGACTTTTTAATCTCATGTTTACGTTCGGTCTGAGGTTTTTCTGATTTTCTATGGTTTCATATATTTTAGCAATCGGTTCGAATTTAGGTTTTTATGATCGGGTTTAGATCAATATTTCGGGTGTAAAATTTAAAATTGATTTTTTTTTTGTCAACGTAAAATCTAAAATTGATTAAAATGTAAATTATTTTGTTAAATAAACACAAATTAGATTAATTTCCAAGACCTAGCTTCCACGTGGATAAGTACAGCCTGTTTTGTAGCCCATGGCGATAACGAAAGCCCATTAAGTACCTACGACGGACACGTGGCAGCAGTCAACTTTTGAAGAATAATCTTTGACATTTTTTTTTCTCTCTGATCCAGTTCCTGAAACCAACTCAACATCATCATCAATTCATCATCATCATCCTCCTTCAAATGTCTATCTTCTATTCTAATATTCTTTGAAAATCTCAGTAGTTTACGTTAATGGAGATCGATCCATCTTCAAGTAGATTCAAACTCCAAGATAAACTCGAGCTTCTGGAGTTTCCTGATAAGTACGTCGTCAAAACCGCCGTCGAATCTCCGACTCCTCAAGGCTTCTCCGTCGATCGCCGCGATGGAAACTTCAAACCTCTTGATGGTATCGTTCGTTCACTCTTCTTCCGTTTTCATCTTTTGATTTCGAGACTTAACTTAGCATCTTTCGGAATCTGTGTTTCAATTTAGCTTTAGATTTGTGTTTAGGCTGCTCAGTGTTATATCTGATTTGATGTTACTGCAGAAAACACAAGTTCTGAGAATCCTTCGAAAGTATCTACTATCTATGGCGTAGGAGGAACTATTAGACTCTTAGCAGGTGAAGAATATTTTCTACACTTTCTCTTTGTGTGTTTTAGTTTCTGCTGCTGAAATGCAAGATGTATTTGTACTTGGCCTCCCACAATAAGAGCTTCATGCTTTGGTTTTCACATCATTTACAGGAACATACTTGCTGGTTATAACTTCTCGAAAAGAAGTGGGAACTTTTCTTGGTTTCCCTATTTTCCGAGTTGTAACGATGAAATTTCTACCGTGCAATGACGTTACGAGGTTTGCTACTTCTCAAGAAGTAAGGTTTTGTACAGTTCAATCGAGATACAGTTTTAAGTGTTCTTTTTCTTTTGAGTTTATGATCAATTTAAGTTGTCTGGATTGGAAAACTTGTTCACTACTTAGAATTTGCAGAAAAAAGACGAAGCATATTTTAGGACTCTGTTACAATCACTTGAGGCAACACCTGGATTGTATTTTTCATATGAAACAGATCTTACAGTAAAGTAAGTTTCAGTAGTAGCTGATGATTTTGAGTAAATAGTGCCATTCTTTAATTGTGTATGATCCTTTTTATAAGTAGTATATCCTAGACTACAAAGTTCCATTGCTATAAGAATATTTATTAGATACATTCATTCAATGTTACAGCTTGCAAAGAAGGTACAAGCTAGCTGAAGGTTGGACGCGGAAGCCCATGTGGAAGCAGGTTGTTTGTTTCACCTAGTTCTCATCTTTACAAAATCTATCTTTGTGCATCCACTGTAAATTCATTTTTCTCTACTACGAGATTGTTGTCTGATTTTAGTTCGTCGATTTCAATTAGCTGAAGGTTAACTTGCTTGTCAGGCTGACCCTCGTTATGTTTGGAACTGGCATCTTTTGGAGGAACTGATCGAATGCAAAGTAAGTTGTCTGATTTTAGTTTTACTAAACTTCTCATCTCATTTCAAACTTTCAGAGTTAATCTTCTCTTATTGTGGCAGCTGGATGGTTTTATAGTTCCTTTACTTCAAGGGAATATCCTTTTTCTTTATCTTCATGTTCTTATGTTTCGCTTCTTCTTGGAATGTTAATATGTGATGTTGTGTCTCTCAAGATGCAATTCAGTAGACAATTCTCCAACACCTGTTGTTTAAAATTAACCAAGGATTAAGCTATCAAGTTGCTGAGCTACAGCTCAAGAATTCTCCTGCTGTGATATCCTTAATTTCCAGGCGGTGTACCCGGCGTTTAGGTAGGGTTTAATATTTCTTAATAGTTCTGCTAGAAAATTCAGTTACATGGATATTTGTTTGACAGTCATGTTGGAGTTGGCATCCCAGGTACACGTATGTGGCGAAGAGGAGCCAATCTTGAGGGGGACACTGCTAATTTTGTGGAATCTGAACAAGTAGTGGAGATTAATGGTTTCAAGTTCTCATTATTGCAGGTATAGCCTTTTTAGGCCATGTTCAGTATCCTGTTAAAATAATGTCTCATTTGGTACTGTACCGAGTTCACTTGCAATATCTGTGGATTGACATTCATTGATGATATACAAAGCTGTGTTAGATTTCTTTCATAGCTCTGGATAGTAATATCTGAAGGTAGCTTTTCAGATGAAAGGTTACTATTACAAAAAAATCAGTATATGCTATGATATGCTCAACTTTAGTTCATATAAGGCATCTTGTTTTTTTTCCCCTCTGTTTTAGGGTCCCTTTCATTTCGTGCCGATTGTAACTGTCTTGCTTTCTCTTACTAGGTTCGAGGTTCAATCCCACTACTTTGGGAGCAGATCGTTGATTTGAGCTATAAGCCAAGGCTTAAAATAAATAAGCATGAAGAAACGGTAACATGATCTTGTTACCAGATTGTTATATTCTGTCTCGCCCTCGACTTTGATTTCTTTACTCTTTTCCCCCAGCCAAAAGTCGTGCAGCGACATTTCCATGATCTTTGCCAAAGATACGGAGAAATTATTGCACTCAACTTAACAGATCAGGTTGAATTTTTTACTCTTTGCCTCTAGCCAAAAGCGGTGCACTCTGAAATCTACGAAATCTTACCTTCAACTCTAATGTGCCTAACTTAAGCTCTCTCTCTCTCATTTGGCCACATTAGCATGGAGATGAAGGTGAATTAAGCAAGGCATATGCCACCGAAATGGAAAAGATTCCAAATGTGAGGTAAAATATGGGATATCTCTTAACAGTTACTGTGAAGTTTTGCCGTTTCCTGGTACTTCGTAACCATTTTTTGTTTGTTTGGATGTCTTTCACCTTCTCTTGATCCTATGTGTTCTTGTCAGATGGATTTAAAGTATTGCTAGTTAACAAGATTTTTTTACACAGATATGTCTCCTTTGACTTCCATCACATATGTGGAACCACAAACTTCGACAACTTGGGAGTATTGTATGAACAGATTGGGGATGATTTTGAAAAGCAAGGGTAAGCAGACAAATTATAGTTTTGGTTCTGCTCGTTTCAGATCTGGATGCTGAGTTAATATATTAGAAGTCGAATGTTGTTCGATTGGCTTAGCTAGCTGTGTGGAGAGAATTTTGTTTCAGCTGCAACTAATCCAAGCTGAGCAGGTATTTCCTTGTAGACGCAGACGAGAAAATCCTGGAAGAGCAGAAAGGAGTTATTAGATCTAACTGCATTGACTGTCTCGACCGCACAAATGTCACCCAGGTTTGTTGAGTTTATTTATTACTGTTGCGTTTTCATTTCTGGTAGCCATGTTTGATTGTTTACGGTATGTTCTATATAAAATCATGGTTGATAGGGTGGGGTGTATACGCACTCTGTTGGTAGAGCCCCTCTTTGTGTTCGAGTTTTGGTGACTTGGTTGTGCATTTAATACTTTGGTTGGGGCGAAAATCATAGTTTACATATATGGTTTTATGTAAATATCATCTCGGGTTACACATAACGACTAAAGTTGACTTGCTGTAAAGCCATTCAAGCTTTTTAGACAGTCAAAAACTTGTACCAAGATGTAAACATTATGACTGAAAACGTTTCTGATTGCATTCTAAGACCTTTTTTTGCATCGTAAAGAATTACATGGCCCAAAAATGTCTGAATCTACAACTTCAAAGGTTCGGAGTGTTTGATTCCACAGAGTGTGTATCTAAGTTTGAAGATGATTACACGAAGTTCAGAACAAGTAAGTGGTTGTTACAGGTTCCACTATTTCAGTGCAGTTTCCAGTTTCATAGTTGAAAATTTTCTTCTCCCTTTCATCTAAAGTTCAATCCTTTGGCATTTTTAAATAGTTTGGGCTGAGCAAGGGGACGATATTAGCTTACAATATGCCGGAACCTATGCTCTTAAAGGCGACCTTGTGAGGTGGCATTTTAATTGTTACAGTTTTCTTAACCGTGCATCAACACTATGATTGAATATTTCCATGCTGTCCTCTCAGACCTCAATACACTATTACTAGATTGATAACCTGTAATAAACAATCTTGAATTCTCTGTTTACCGTGGGTGTAATCAATGTGCTAACATAAAAAGACGATGATAATAGTTACGTTAATGTTTTTGTGTATTTTGGAGTAGGTACGGGAAACAGACTGTGTCGGGAGCAATCAAAGATGGAATCAGTGCGATGTCGAGATATTATCTGAATAATTTTCAGGATGGTGTGAGACAGGCAAGTTTTACTTACAAAAATTACAACTGATGGTAAAAATACAAAAAAAAAAAAGAACGAAACAGATCTTTTAATGTCTCAGGATGCGTTGGATCTCATAAGTGGTCGCTACACAGTAGGCACAAACAGCCCTTCACAACTACAGTCTATTGGATCACAACCGTCTGTATGTTCCGTTCCCTAACCGCTAGATATACAATCAGACAAAAACAGTCAAAACGAAATATGCTAATTGGATTTTGATTTTTTTTGGTTTTCTCGGATGAGAATAAACAGTTTTTGCCTGTAGCATCAGCATTGTTGATAGGTGGTGTAACGGTGACATCTTTCACAATTCATCAAGGTAAGAAGTCTCTCTTTTCTTTAATTAGAGGACTGAGTTGTGTGATCTGATATGCGTGTGTATGGGTGATAGCGGGAAGGAACACGCAGCAATATCTGGCGTCTGCGTTGTGGGCAGGAGTGACTGCAGGAGTTGTGGCGATAATTAAGGCCAATGGAAGGAACTTGTGTTCAAGGCCTCGTCTCTGCCATCTCATTTGATTCTCTCCACTTTAACTTCTTATTTTTTGCTTTCTTTCACGAATTTCAATTGATCTTATGTCTATACCAAAATCAAAACTTAAAATTATAACATTCGACTCAATCTCGAATGGAAATAAATTCTCCAGTTGATATAAATAAACCAGAAAGATACAGTCTTTGCATAGCGGATTTCGCATGGGAGGAAGTAGTCAAGTGTGCCCTATAAGTCGGAGCATACTTTCTGATTGTTAACATTAATGGTTTGAGCATGCCCCCTTCAGGTCACATTGTCCCACGTCGTCGTAGTAACCAAACAGACAACAACAAGCACTGCCCAACTTTTTACAACCTTAAAGACGGCTCCGCGAAGCCGGTTTATACTTCCCTTCCTGTCACTGAGCCGCTTATGTCGCGAGTCCCATCGTATGTATAAAACCGGTTCAACGTCACAGAATGCCTTCAAAATAGTTCTTGCATTTTCAGCAATTAGACACATCTGCACGTAATGTGATTAGTATTTGAATGGTGAGTAAATGATGATCTAGATTCAAATTTGGGAATATGCATGTGTGAGTTGTAAACGTTATTATAGAAGCTAATAATATAAATGCCATCATTTAAAATTATTCTAGCATACTTTAGATTTAATTAAGATATAACTCGTACTTAAATACCCATCAATGTAAACTCAGCTTTATTGCTAAGCTAACGGGGGACACATAAAAAGAATAAAATTATAAAAATGGTACGAGATGAGTACATTGAAACCTTGTTTTTGTAGCATACTTGAGTTTATAATTTATATGGCCCATAATGCTATGCTTTCTCTTTTGCTTATACAATAGACTTCGCGACAATTGATGACAAGACAAAGCCCAACATATTTTAGTATTTTATTTTAACAATACCTCATCAAACTCTTTTAATTTTTTTTCGGTACTCGGTGTTCGGGTATCCGATCGGATTCAGATCATGTTCGTTTCGGGTTTGGATAAGTTTGAATCAAGTATTTGTGTTTGATATTTTGTGTTTTTCGGGTGTTTCTTTGGGTTTTTCCAAGTATTTCAAGTTTTTAGAGTTTTTTTCTCAATCTAATCAACTCGCTAATTCGGTTACTCATTTAAAATATGTATTCGGGAGTTTAGATATTTTTGAGTACTTATTCAGGTTTGAGATTTTGGTTCAAATTCTTCGGACATTTTGATTTATTTCGAATTTTCTAGATATCCATTCGCATACGGATTTGGATTTTTGGATAAGACCCATTCAGATATTTTATTAGTTTGAATTTGAGTTTTGGGTAAAATGCCTAATCCTATTTTATATATCAACATAAATAAAAGATGTTTGATTTGATAATTAATATATATATATATATATTTATTTATTTATATGAAATATCCCCTGCCTTGTGTGTCCCAACAAATCTTGCTTTTTAAGTTTTTTGACTACCAAATACTTTGAGAGTTGTAATAATGATCATCGACCAATTGGGTCTATATTGTCTTGAATTAACAAAAGACAGTGATGACGTAAAAGCTTCCGGGTGCATATAGCTTACGGAAGCGGTCAAAGCAATGAATATAGATGGATTTATGAACGATTCTCTGTTGTGACAATATGATACTTTCTTCTAGATTTAAGGGATTTGTCACTCAACTATAGGAGAATAGGTTGCAAAATTCTAAGACACTACACATAAAAAAAGTGAAGAGGTAATAATATCAACAGTCACAAGACCTAATTTTATTCCGAATAAAGTATCATATTGATAAAAAAATATCTTATACAAAATATTATTGGTTCATTGCCAAAGACGGAACGAAATAGAAGTGTCAAAATCAAAAATCTCCAAAAACTATAGATTACTAACGAAGGGATCTGACCTTGGCAATGGGCTTTGCTATGAGAGCTCTTTTCGCTACCGAGATCCCGCATTTTTCGGGAATATAATCTTCCGTCCCAGTACTTGTAGGAAACTGCGAACTGCAAAGTATGACCTTTGCCCGGAATGTGAGCAAATAGATCATGTCGAAAAGGAAGATTTCAATGGCGAGATCTAAAAACATATATTTTCGTATTGCATGAGTCGTCAGTTCATTTTTCAACAAATACGCGGTCAGAGCTCTTGGTAAATGGTAAAAACCTTTCAAATTAACTAGGAGGTCACGAACTCCGCAGGAAAAGTTTGGCTTACTAAACGCTAGTATCTTAAATGGTCTCATTTGACCTAGAAGAATTAAAAGCTTACGAACTCTGAACCTTCCGATCATCTAAAAAAATGCCTTTTGAAAATTAATCTCCTAATATATCATATGTTCTCTTATAAATTGTGGCAATTTTTCGAGGCCGGTTCTGAAGCACGCCGGATGAAACATTCGTCTCGGCTCTCAAAATTTTTTGAGTTAATATGCGTATATGGATTGGGCCCCAATCGAAAAAAAAAAATTTCTACACAAATAATTCGACCTCTAAAACCGTAAAAGTTTATAACCCTACAAATCTTAGGGTCGACTCTACAGCTCCTTGGTGCCATGTGTAAATGCAATTTCCGATAAGCCAAAGATATGATGCAGTGTGAATGCATCTCGGCATCTTCATATTTGGTTGGTTAACATTGGGTTAAACGTTTGGAGGTCTAAACATTTGGATTTGAAATGGAATGCCCTTTAACAAAACAACAAAAGTTATAAAAATGAATTTTATTAATTTGTCTACGAAAATATCAAACAAACAGAAAACATCAATAACTATTATGGACAGATAAAAATGTCGTTAAAAATCTAAAAAATGCCATACTAAAACAAAAGAAGAAAAAAGCAGCACATGATAATAACGAAATCTTGAACGTGACATTTCTTTTATTCATTTCCTTCTATCATTAGTTTTTTTTCCATTTCTTGTCTTTAAGATTATAAATTTGTCCACATATTTAAGATATTTTATTCATATATACAATTGTTCAGGTGATTTTAGATGCTTTGAAGATTAGAATGAGTAGTGGATGACTAATGGAGAGCAAAATTTAAACGTAAACTTTTACCAAAAAATAAAAATAAAATAAAAACGTAAACAACTTTTATATGAAAATATATATTTGAGATATTAGTATTTATTGAGATAAAACTGACCCGAGAGTTCCTTATACGATGGCAAATCCTTTTGTCGGCGTTGCCAACTACAAAGCGTAGTTGGTGAAGACTTTAAGTTGGCATGTCATTACATGATTTTGACATGCAAAAATTTTGTGGGCGAGAGTACACATTTTTGATTAGGTTTTATCGATATGTTATGTGATTGTGGCATGGTCACGTCATAGATTTAACGTAGCATGTGAGTTTGAGATAAATGACCGAATCGAAAAATCGAAATCGAAAAATTTAGAAAGTATCCAAATGATTACAATATTTGAGAATCGAAGGACCAGATCCGAACCAAACAAAACTGAAGTATTTTAAATAACCAAAAAAGAATAAAAAATATTTAAAAATACTCAAAATATTTAAAAATAAAAAAATTATCCAAAAATACACGAAAATTTACATTTAAATAGTTATTTGAAAATTGAATCTAAACCCAAATCGAACCAAAAATCTCTCAATTTTAATATAATTTTAAAAATTTAAATACCAAACTAATCGAACAAAACCATCGAATGCCCACCTTTAGTTTGAGATGCACCACTTAATTATAGCTTGTTGTTTTATCACTACAAGAAAAAAGACGTTTAACGATGATCGAAATCGTCGCTAAATCGTCGGTATACGTCCTTAACGACGAAATCAAAATCGTCGTTAATGGATCATCGCAAAAGAAAAATCGTCGTTAATTCGTCGTAAAGTTGACGACGATAGAATTTCGTCGTAAATTCGTTGTTAAAAATTAGTCGCAAATTCGTCGTTAATTTACGGTGACTTAACGAGGAAATAAATTTCGTCTCTAAATCGTTGTAAACTTATTGTAAACTAACGACCTATAAACATCAGTTTTGGAACAAATTTTCGTCGCTAAATCGTCGTAACTTT
>OVAN01007262.1:0-19934 GCA_900406275.1 Anastatica hierochuntica | reverse complement strand
TCATTTTTCCCTGATTTTCCTAAATCTTTTCGAGATCCTTCCTTATCTTTCTAGAACTTAACATTTTCGCGAAATCCTGATGAACCGTCATCGCAAGTGGGCCGGTTCTCGCCTGAAAACCGTAAGTNTGGGCCCTTTCGGGCCGTTTCGCGGCTAAGTCACTTTTACGATTTATCGCGGAAAACCGTTTTTCGCAGGAATACGCGGCAACAGCTTCGTGGACTGCTAAGACCAATCGTATAGTTTAGACTCTTTTGGTGTTTAATTTAACCGTAGTCGTTTTATATGATTGATACGAAGTTCACGGGAAGCACGAATCCTTGCGACTATTGTCATGACGGTTTGGCGGAAACTCCAATCGAGACGAAACGAGAGATGATCAAGTGACGATTCGAAGGAAATGACGATTGGAAGGGACATGGTTCAGTCAACGGACTTCGGTTGAACGTTATCCGCGCCTCAGCGCCAACTGGCGCCAAGGACTGTATGGTCAAGCCATGAAGAAAGTATTTATGATGTTGGAGAATCATCGACGACACTACAACTTTCTAGACGACGTTCGTCGTATGCGGTAGAAGAGTCATATCAGACGAACATCAATGTTAATATGGGAGGATACAGTGGGCCAACCCATATATTCGAGAATGTGACGGAACCAACAAATGAAGAAAAATATGAAGATATTGTGTTTGATGCTTTTGAAGCCGTCAATCAACCATTGTACGATGGATGTGTTGAAGGTATTTCTCAATTATATTTTGTTCACGTTTATTGAAAGTCAAAACCGATTATAATTTGCCTGAGGCGTATTTGGACGAGATATCAAAAATTATCAGAGATTCTGCCACAACCAAATAAAGCCCCTGCGTCATATAAAGAGATGAAGAAGTTGACACGATCGCTTGGTCTCCTTGTCGTTAAGATTGTTGTTTGTGAAGATAATTGCATGTTATTCTGGAAGGATGATCAAGAGCTATTGGCTTGTCGGTTTTGTGGAAAAGATAGATTCTACCAGAACTATGGGGGTGGCAAACAACGTCCAAAACAAATGATGTTTTATATCCCAATTATAAAGTGGTTGAAGCGTTTATACCAATTAAAGGCGAGTGCATCACAAATGCGATGGCATGCGGAACATGTGTCTCCTAGAGGAGAAATGGATCACCCTTCTGATGGAGCCGCATTGAAGCATTTCAACAAGGTATATCCTGATTTGCTACAGAAAGTCAGAATTTATATCTAGGATTAGCAAGAGATGGATTTAATCTAGTTGGTATGAATGGTGAAGCCCACTCGATCTAGCAAGTAATCGTAACCTCGTATAATTTATCTCCTGGTATGTGTATGGAAATGAAATACTTTTTATCGGTGATGATACTCGTGCCAAGACTTCCGAAGAAAAGCATAGATATCTATATGCAGCCGTTAATTGAAGAATTACAAAGTTTGTGGAGTGACGGGGTAGAAGCATACGATATCTCGAGAAAGTAGAAATTCACAATGAGAGCCACTTTAATATGGATAATTAATGACTTTCCAGCTTACAACATGATGTCAGGTTCGATGACACATGGTCGTTTAGCTTGTCCATATTGCCTTGATGATACAAAGTCATTTTGGTTACAATATGGAAGGAAACATAGTTAGTTTGACTGTCATCGAACATTTCTGCCTATAAATCATCCATACAGGCAAAATGTTCAAGGGTTTCAACAAGGGAAGATAGAAAATGATGCTCCTCCACCATGGCTTAACGGTGAGGAAATTCTCCACGAAAGAATCAACAACATCGCAAGATTGTCCAGAACTGTCGATTGTGGAGGAAATGGACACGATAACCCTGCTCGCACAACAGATGGCTACGGAAAATATCACAATTGGATGAAGAAGAGTATCTTTTGGGACTTTCCGTATTGGGAAAACCTTCTTCTTCACCACAACCTGGACTTCATGCACGTTGAGAAAATTTTCTTCGATAATATGATCAGCACAGTTCTAAATGTTCCTTGGAAGACAAAAGATAATGCTAACTCGAGGATGGATTTGGCTACTTTTTGTAGAAGGCAAGAGTTACATATTAGAGAAGACGGAACAATGTCGGTACGGATACTTTGGTTGGAGAGAGAAGAGAAAAGAGAATTTCTGCGATGGTTGAAGAATAATACAAAATTTCGAGATGGGTACACCTTAAAATTTAGTATGATGCATTGAAGAGATATGTTCAAAGCTTTCTGGCCTCAAAAGTCATGATTGTCACGTCATCATGAAATGTCTTCTCCCCTTTGCATTTAAGGAACTACTTCTAAAAATTGTCCATATTGCAATTTCAGGTAAATAGTTGTAGTTATAAATTTAACATGGTTTGTTATCTACTAACTCCTTTTAAAGTGTGTCAAGATAGCACTCTTTTTTCGAGATATCTCAATAAAGATATTACAGAATGATGATGTTGCCATTTTAAGACAAAAAATTGCTGTGAAGCTTCGTAACTTGGAGAAGAATTTTCCACCTTCGTTCTTTGATGTTATGGAACATTTTCAGTGCATCTAGCAGACAAAGCTGCTTTATGTGGTCCAGTACAATATATATGTATGTATCCTTTCAAGAGATACATGTACCATATAAAAAAGAAAGTTAAAAATAAGGCACATATTGCAAGTTCAATTATTGCACAATGTGTTAATGAGGAGATTTCAACGACTTTGGCAAACTACTTTGGGAATCTATAAGTGTTAGCTGAAGTTTCGCTTCCTGGAGAAATTCGATTTACATATCCGTATCAAGATGTGTCTACCTTGTTCTACCGTGAAGGCAGAGTTAATGGAAAAGCTAAAGACAAATGGCTTTTTGATGCTGACTACACCGTTTTCTAGATATTTATGCTACTTAATTGTGATATATTTGAACTCTACGAAAGGTATTTCTATGAAAATTTATATATGGCACATTTGTTACAATGTTATTTGAAAGTAATAATCTTGTAAAACAACTACATAGGATGTTTGAGGAGTCGATAAAGGAGGGCAACCCAAATATCAATAATAATGAACTCCAAATAACAAAAGACCAACACTTTGCAGAATGGGTAAAAAACTATGTAAGTTTCTCATATTTATAAAGATTAGTGTTAATATAAAAAAAATCAAAATGTTATTTATCTTTAATTTTATATTCAATTACCAGGTTATGGAAGCTAGCAAAGCATATTTGTTTCCGTTATGGATGTTGGATTTTGTACAAAGCCCACAACGTAACTACAAATCGTGGCCAATTTACTTCTCACGGGGATACTGCTTCCACACACATAACCATGGAAAAGACAAGAGAACCCAACATTACGACGTTACATCCGTGGAACCACATACACTGATTATAACGGGTTGATCGATGAGATTATGATGGTTGAGTATTTTGGTGATATTAAGGCTATGATTTTTAGGTGTAGGTGGTTTGATACAACTGAAGGTAGGGGCATGCGGAGACATAAATCAGGAATCATTGATGTCAATCTGCGGAGGCAGTACGAGAAATATGATCCATTTATATTATATGGAAATTTTGATCAAGTATGTTTTATTCCTTATCCACGGGTTCGCCGTACCGCACCATCATATTAGTGGGCTTGCTCAAAAGTTATGCCTAGAGGGGTTCGAGAAACATCTGAAGTTGTCCTACGCGCATTACAAGATGATACACACATCCAGGTTGTTGCAAGAAGAGAATTGTTACATATCAAATCGTATGTTGTGGAAGATGATCCGGAGTAAAATTTGCCACATGTGGTTCAAACGAATGACGAATATGTTTTTGAAGATGAGTTAGAAGTGTTGTGTACTGATTTTGACTCTGACTCGGATATGAGTCCGTAGATAATTCTACAATTTTGTTATATGTGCATGTTTTTTAAAAATTTCAACGATTATGTAATAGACGCATATTTTTTTAAAACTTCAACGGTTATGTAATATACGCATGTTTTTTAAAATTGTAACGATTATGTAATATACGTTTGGTTCAAAACATATACCCTAAACATATAACTCTAAACCCAAAATATATACCATAAACATCATTTAAAATACAAAAGATATGCAAACTAAATTCAAATCTTAACCCTAAATTCTAAACCCCATTTAACCCCTAAATAATACAAATACCATTAAAATCCAACCCAATAAAATCAATACTATAAAAGTTGCTGGGACTCTCCATAAATTGACACCTCAACAATTTTATTCTCCAAAAAAACTACTCCTTGGCGATAACACAATTATCAAAATCCAATCGGATTAAAATATTAGTACAACTCAGATTTTTCTATAGATTTATGTTCCTCTAACCCTAATCCTCTAAGAGAATGCCACGTCATGTTCTTCCAACGTCGTTGTTTCCTTCCTCCACCATGAGTAAAATCGATACTTCCACTTAATCTCTCGCTTTCGCAGTTAGTGTGATCTTTAACTTTGGTTCTTCTCGCGTTAGTGTGATCGAAGATTTGTCAGGTCTGTCAATTGCACAACGAAAACCTTATTCCTATCCCTTTGTAAATTTTGGAGATACGAGTCCACTTTGGTCAACTATGGAGTCGACAAAGGTTTGTATAAACACATAGTGCGGACCTGCCTCCACTTATGGCGACTGAATGAGAGGCTGACCGATGCGATCTAGCCAATTAGATATGGTTGGAGAGAATGTAACTCATGTCCCAACATATTCCTTTTTTCCCTCAATACTTATATATTGGTTTGATTTCTCAGCGTTGTGGATGCATTGCTTCAAGGTTTATAATGGAGCTTCATGATAGTGGTGGTATTACATGTATACGTTTATGCCAAGTAATCTGGACTATTCTATAAAACGGTGAAGATTTTGGCATCCTGAGAAGTAAATTTTTTTCACTCATGATCTAATTTATTTTGAGCTTGTGTTATAGTTATCACATTCACCATGTCCTCCAGCTAAAATGTTGCTTTGATGAGATCTAGCTTGTTAAAATTGATTTCGGTTGTTGTGATGTTCCATAGATGAAACAAAAATGGATGTCGTTGAGAGAAGAAAGACCTAAAGGAATGTTTATAAATCCATTTGATTGGCCTGGAAACTCCAGATTGAAGCTTTTTTCATCCAATGTCTCTCAAGTCTTTGGTATGTCTTCATTCTTATGTTGTATAAGTTAAGGTAAAGCATTTCAATAATCTAAAAGTCTCAACTTTTAAAACAGAAGATATAAAGCAAACAAAAGAGGAAGTTTAAAACCTCTCAGTTATGGTGTTGTATTCATGATAATAAGTCATAACCACTAACCACTAATAAGTAATATAAAATAATGTTGTTCTCAACTTATGATAACTATGTTTTTTTAATGCCCAATGTTTTTTTTTTTGCAGAGGGTTTTTTGTGAAGAAAATCCCATTTTATGGGCATCACAATGCTTGGTTCGATACTTCATTTTGTGTCGACTTCCAAATATTCAAAAATTGTAAGTCACGAAAGAGAACATCCTCTCCAACTAAAGCGTGTTGAAATTTGTTTATCTTTTGCATTACAGATATCCAATTTTGGAACAAAAAATAAATGTATGAAAAGATTGTCTGCGAAGTCCGTTGTGCTAACTTTATCTGTTAGTTTGTCATTTTTTGTAGTTGAGGTTATAATTTTCCAAAATAAGTTTCACAGTTTCTTTTTGATTTCATAACTTTTACCCAATCATATTATGTAGTATGTGTCTCTAGAGTTAGTTTTGTTGATGTTTCATAAGTCAATTGTATTCAATTGAAAATAGTCTAAGAATAATTGATAATTGATCACCTTGACCGATATGATGATAACAAACACAGAACATGATATATATTTTGAATCGGTTTTCTGTCTTTTTCATTGCATATCTAGGCTTTATCGCTTCAGGTGATCACAATCATATCCTGAGAAATTATTTTATAGCTTAAATGCCTATTCATAGTTGAAACTATTCCGAAATTGTCTTAGATAAGGGTTACATTGAGTCTTATGGTGTTAATAGCTCGATCTTTGTTATACCTTTTAAGTTTTACCTCTCTATGGCGAGTGTCGAGTATAAAGTTTGTCGAGTACACAAAACATGATGTTTTTTTTGTTAAACAGTAACGAATGACGTTTATGTTACATTTTTTTTAAACACACCGTTTATGTTACATAATTAACTAAAAAAGTTAGTCCAAAGAAAAATAAATACCCCAACTTATCTAAATACGAACTTAGAAATGAAATTAATATAAACTTAACTAAGAAAAATATAAGCTAATTTCACAATAATCACTATGTAAATATCCTCATACAAAATTATGATTAGGGTAAATTTGCAAGATATCCATAGAAATTTTTTTTAGCAAATATAAAATCTTATATTTTTGGTAATGAAATATTCAAATTTTAGCATCTATTATGATCATATTACCCTTGAAACCAGTTTGTTATATTTTATTTATTTATTTTTATTTGTTTTCTACCCACCCAAACTTCAAACTGTTCGATAGATCTATATATGTCGAAAAAGTGCAACTACACGAAAAATGTAAATTCTTTTTCTATTAGACTTTTTGAAAATTTGAAAACAGATATATATTTTTTAAATAGTCAAAAATCACTATAACCTTTAAGATATTGCAATACTACGTGAATAGTCAAACTACATATTTGTGTAAAGACATATCGAACTTCAAGAACATTGAAACCTAATTATACATGTTAAAAAACTGTTAATTTCATTGTTAATATTAAATTAATTGGTAAACTTCAACTAATAATATAAGTTGTCAAATATACAAGTATAAAAACAAGTAAAAAACAGTAACTGAATGAAAAAATTGAACAAAGTAGTCAAACTATTTTATATATCACTCCATATAGCATGACTATTTTCTATTCATAAGAAAACTTGAATAATTCATTTAATGAATTAATTGAGAGCTATATAAGTTTCTAGAGGGTATTAAAAAAACTAAAGAGGTGTATTTAACAAAAAAAATGTTGGAAAATGAATAAATATAGTGTTATGAATTACAAGAAATAGCGTCACTATTTTGTGTAGACGGACTACTTTCCAAATAAGTAACTTACAATTTTATTTAAATTTCATTATGAAAAGTATTTTTGTTATTAAAAATTCAAGTTATAGTGAACGTGAAAAAATCAACATTTTGTATTATAGAAAGTTTTATCAAACATTTATATAAAACAAAAAATCAACTAAAAATGGTGGGATGGTGTGAATGGTGGAAAAAGTGTAGAAAAATAAGGAATTAAGGGAAAAAAAGAATAAAATGGATCTAAAAAAATGGGATTATAAAAAAATGAATCCTCTTTTCTATTTCTTTTAGTACTGATTTCTTATATATTGATCCTCTTAAACATGTATGATCTGCAAAAGCTTGCTACTCTGATCCTCTGATCCTCTTAAACATGTATAATCCTTTTAAACATGCACTGATTGCTTAGAAATTGATCTGATAGTCTCATATGATCTACAAAGCTTACTATATAATCTGCCAGTATTTTGGTCTTGGTAAAAGCTTATTAGTCTCATATGATCTACAAAGCTTACTATATATGTCTCTGTTCATCTGCTTCTGTATTATATATAGTAGTTTCTCTTCATTTGTTTATGTATTTGTTAATGTGTTATATATATAGTAGTTTTTGTTCACCTGTTTAGGCTTCGACACATGCTGAAGTATATGTTTATATATATATATATATATATATGTGTATGTATGTATATAGTAGTTTCTGTTAACTTTTTCTCTTCATCTGTTTCTGAATTTGATTTTGTTTGTTTCTGGAGATGGAGCTATCGCCAAAGGAATACCACAAGTGATACCTAATGCAGCTGGAGTTATTTCCATAGGAAGGCCATATGTTGGCGTTAATGGAGGTGGAGCTATCTCCACAGGAAGACCACATATTGCGGCTAATAGAGTTGGAACTGGAATAAACTCCACAGGAAGACCACATGGAATAGCTAATGCTAATGGAGATGGAGCTATCTCCACAGGAAGATAATAGGGGATAGCTAATGGAGCTGGAGCTGGAGCTATCTCCACAGCAAGAACACATGAGATAGCTAATGGCGTTGGAGGTGGATATGAGTCTGCTCCTGGGAAGCCTACTTCCTCTCAGTCAATATCTCTGGTGTTGTTGGCTCTTCAACTGCTTTTGCGGCTCCTGCCTATGTGAGGAGAACTGAAGAGGCTCTGCTACGTGCTCCCGCTCGAGTGAACCAGCCACACCAACATCAAAAGAAAGCCAATGGAGCATTGTCGTAAGTTTAGAAACTAACCTTTTACCAATGTGTGTTTATTTTTCCATTATGTTTGTCTGATCAATGATGCTAGTATGATATGTCTCTCTTATTTTGGGTTTGGTGTCGATCCAGAAGTCCATACTTTTGTATGAGCAACGTGGTAGGGATATTATTGGGGACCGTGGTGGAGCTGGAAACATGTTCCACAAGAGAGGAAGGACAAGTGGTTGCACGTGTTCATTGTAATTGGTTATGTTTCTATCCATCCTGTTTTATAATTAGTATTACCTAAGTATAATTTCACTAATGTCTTCTTTTTTTGTAGCAAAACTGTTACGGGGAGGATCAGTTCCATGATGAAATCTACGCTAAATGGAAGCTACAAAATCAACAAAATATTTGTAACCGCATTAGCTAGAAACACCGAGATGGGAAGAAGCCTAAGAGCATCTCCATCCTGGGATCCTTAACCCAAAAATCCTTAACTATTCACGGGTCTCACCCGTGAATAGTTAAGAATTTTTGGAGAGAGAAATCCTTAAATACCTTAGTTAAGGATTGATCCTTAACTATTCACGGACACGTGGCGATCCATGATTGACCGAAAATTTTGTTTTGTTTTTTTTTTTTTTTTAATAATAAAATGGTGGGACCCATGAATAGTTAAGGATTTTTTGAGAGATTCATGGATGGAGATGCCCTAAATACATCAGTGAAACAGACTGGCTAAGCTACTAGAGAACTGGGGGACAGAGTAAGAAAAAAACAAGAGTGTATCAGTAGGTACTTCTTGCACTTATGCTCCTCAAGGGAAGAGGATGCACAAGCACACAACAGGGTCAATGTCCTTTTGCAAAGATTTAATATGACATGGTATAGTTTTTTTACATTTTATTTAAGTACATTTTTATTAACTCAGTCACTAACTTGGTGCTCTTTCGTAGATGGTTGATGCAGGTTCGTATAATTCCCCTTCCTATACAAACCTTGTAAGGAAGAGTCACACCCGAAAAGATGGTAGCTTCATTGATGATCGTGCAGAGACCCTGGTTCAAGAAGTTGAATAAGTTGTTGATGAGCAATTACTAAATGATGAATCATCCCCTGCCAACAGCCAACCTACCTCAACAAAGGCTACTTCAAATAAACGGCGCCTTCTCCTAAACCAAGAGTATATCAAGGTAAGTTCTCATGTTCATTATGTTACTTCATTCTTAGTTTCATCTTTTGTATAATGCTCAGTGTGATTGTAATATTAAGTAGTAACTTGGAAATAGTTTGAAATGATCTGTGTGTGTTTTAGTATTTATTAAATAGTTAGTTTGAATCTTACATCATGTTTACTTGCGTAATAGTTTCAATATTGTATTTTCTTAGATATAGTTTCTTCTATGTGTTGATTACTAGTTATGTTCACGTATTTCTTTTTTCCTTTTTCCTTTTTCAACATAGTCAGACACGCAAAGGGACAATTTATGGTCTCGACAGTGCTTAGTTCAAAGATGCCACTTCTTTTGAAACTATCTGTGTCTCTCTGCATCGTAATCTTGACATGGAGGTGTGCATAATTGGCTTGGAGACGCGCACTGAGGCATTCAAGGCAGATCTCAGTGGCTTGAAGGATGACTTCAAAGCAGAAATGGCTGCAACAAGATAAACTCTCATTGCAATTCTGCAAGCTTTCCAACCTCAAAGGATTGTGCCTCAGCGTATCCAGCCACAAGCTTCAGATCATGGTGTATCAACTCAACTTCCAGCTATTGCTCAAGTTCAAGGCCAGTATGAAGCTCAATCTCTAGCTACTGCTCAAGATCAAGGTGAAACTCAACCTCAACCTCAACTAAACAATCTCACACAAAAATTCACAAGGTCTCAACTATCAGATTCGAATAGGTGGTGTGCTAGAGAACTTGGTAGTTTTTAAGTGTTTTAATCAGATTAATTATGTGGTAATTTTTTTTGTTTTTTTTGGTTTCAGGATGTCTAACACCTAACAGAGAGAACTTGGTAGTTCTTTTAATCTTTTTTTAAGCTCAAAGACTTCCTAAAATATTGTGTAATATTGTTTTTAATCAACAAAATCTGCAATTTTACAATTTAGTAATCGTATTATCTGAAGCAATTTCTATTTTTTTATTTTTTCGTCATATAGCCCAGAATTTTCACGATTATATTGTGACTAAATTTGTCATGATTTGTCAAGCATATTTCCGGGACAAAAATAGTCACGAAACTTTCCATTGAAAATATGGCAAAATTTTTCATGATACTTTCGTGACAAAACCGTGGTAAAGCTGGTCACGAAACATTCTAACAAAATCGTGACAAAGTTTGCCATGATATTTTCGTGAAAAAACCGTGACAAAATTTGCCACGATTTGTCACTTAAATTTAGGCCACGATCGTATAACTAGGTTTTTATTTTTCGTGACTTTTCGTGGCTAAAACCTGAAATAGCCACGAAAATGCGCTCAAAATCACGAAAAGAAAACATGGCTATACCATTTTTTCTACTAGTGATATAATATCAGCTTTTTAAGTGTTTAAATTACTCATTGAATAAATTAGTTGTATAACACCAACTAAGAATCTGTTAGGCTATGGAATATATCGGTGATTGATTAGTATTCTTATTGCTGTGAAATGGAGAATTAAGTATAACTAATATAAAATTAACTTAATGATTAATATAGTAAATGAAAAGCTTTATATATGGTATTTCCTTTAGAAATTCATGAATCATTTATCAATTATTAAAGGTCTCCAAGCTAATAATTGGTATAAGACAGGGCAAGTGAACAAGATTATAATATTGTAAATAACATATGAGATGTATGGACAAGTATGGAGAATTCACGAGGCTGCGACCATGGCTGGTGCAAATTCCATATCAGAGAATTGATCAATGGTGCTGATGCAGACACTTAGGTTGTTGTTGAAAATGAATGGTTTGCACCAACGATATAAGACCATTATAGAAAAACAGTGTTGAAGTCAAAGAAAAAGTGAACAGCAAAAAATAAAAATCTTTTAAAGTTTGATTCAAGGGGGCTTTAAACGATTTGGTGCTCTTCGACAAAAAACCAGTTCACATGTATGGAAAGATGTGTTATTGTTAAGGAAGCTTGAGATATACTTTAGACATCATACGAAGGAACCAACAGTATGAAGATGACACATATCGACATATTGGCATCAAAATTTAAATCAATGGGAATTGGTGATGATGAAACTGTTAAAGTTATAGTAACAAGCTGGCGTAAATAGAAATGAAGCTTTGGTTTTGAGGAAAATATACATACAAGAAGCTAGTTAAGAGGTTGTTACAAAGTTTATCACACAAATTACAGGTGATAAAGAGAGTGATGGAAGTTGCTCTTAATACAAATAGTATGGCCGTTGTTGAAGTAGTTGGTAGGTTACATGTCTATGAGTTGAAGTTGCCATGTAGGTCATTTAGTGTCTAATTGCATCATTTTAGTGTTTTAGATTCTAGTTTATAGTTTTTCATTTGCATTGCATATTTTGTACATCATTTCAGGGATTTTAGCCTTAATGGAGACGATGGAGCGGTGCACAAAGCATAATCTTGTGCAGTGATTGCATAGGACATTTGGATTGTAACAAAAGTCAAGGGAAAGTAAAATATGAAAAACTTCATTTTTGAAGGTCAATAAACTAGCAAACAACGTCTCCCATTTTGATGTTTATCTCATAAACTCGGAATTCAGTATGTTGTTGCTTGGGGGAAGCCATAAAACCTCCTATTGCAACCTCCCATTTGATGTTCTACGAAAGTGTGAAGATTACTCTAATGTAATATGGGAAGGCTAACAAACCTCCCAGAGCAACTTCCCATTTCGGCTTTCTACGCATAGTTGAAGATAATTTTGATGTTGATTGACGAAGCCAGAAAGCCTTCCAACACAACCTCATATGTCCCACACATAGCTAAAGTCTTTCCTAGTGTCCAAAAACTTGATACTCAGAGTTTTAACCCAAAATATATCTCTGCAAGTGCACAGCAAAGTAGTAATATATATGGGATCGAATCCACATAGACCATAACACACTTCGACTTTCAGTTCATATCAAGCTAGAAGACACAAAGTTTTGTTGTTGTTTTGATGCAGTTGTAAATTTAAAAGCAAGAAAATAAATCAACGGTGTAAATTAATAGACTAAAAATGCTACGCACCAGGGTAATTCTCATAAAACATAAATGATAAATAAGAATCATACAAGGAAATAATGAAGCAACGTTCTTGAACTCAAATCACTGAATCAAACAAATCTTCTCCCGGACTATGTAATCCCTATGTTTAGAACAATGAAATCTAACTCCCGTTGAATTCAAAAGAGCTAAACATGCATTAAGGTCATGCTTGATATGTTCACAAAATACCTTAACATCAACTCCTATTGGCTAAGGCTATTTTGCTTATCTAAGAGATTTTCAGGTTTCTAAATCAACTCTCGTTGTATCTATCAACCTAAGATCATGAATTAGGTAGCTAATCTAATCCAAGCAATATGTTCAACTTAGATAATGAATCTTTATGATAAATATCCCAAATCTGACAACATAAATCATCAATTCATGAGATCCCTTGAAACCCTAATACCTAACTAAAAACTGCTCAGGCAAAATTAAAAGAACAAAAATCATAAATGAATTGAAAGAGATTATGAAAATTAAATAGAATAGGGTTCAAAAATCTTCTCTTAAGGTTTTGAAGTTTGAGATTTATCTCCCCAAAAGCATACAAAGAAAAAACTTCAAAGTCTCTGAAAAATAATGTATGATAACCTTATTTTCGTCCTATGGCATTTATGTAAAGCTTTGGGGTCTTTTCTGCAAAATCTGGAGCAAAAATGAAATTTTCTGGAGCTGGACAGCAAGTGTTTACGAAAAAGACAATACAACACCGTTGGATTGTCTTCAAACCCCCTCCATATGAAAGATAACTCATGTGGCTATCTCGTCCCAGTATTTCATCTCGATCCAATGGTAGGAACCCTTTCAAACAAGGCCAAATATATGATCCATCAACATGATTTTGCATCTTTATAAGTTTACTTTTGTCCAAATTGCTTCATTTCTCTCCAAAGCACTCTAAAATCTGTAAAAACACCAAAGGACACTAAAAGACTCCAGGAAGTCACAAAAATATACTAAAATCACCGTTAGGAGTTAGTAAAAATCCAAATATATCAATTCCCCCAGACTTGAATCTTAGCATATCCTTAAGTAAAGACTAAAACTCAAGCTAGTGAAAAGGTTTGAAAATGCGGGGACTCTAGAAACCTCAACGGACCTTGCCTTGCAAAAATATTTCACCTGACCACATAAGTAAACAAAATCATTGGACGTTCTCCCCAAATCTCCACAGTGACTTCCCAAGCCTATTCATACTCTAAATCCAAAACCTGCAAACTTAAAGTCCCATCAGTCAACTCTTTAACATTCATTAAGTAGGACATGAATTTCTCATCAGAAATCAATGTTAGGAAAGGGTTTGGTATAGGGAGGATGATTTAGAAGGCAGAGTTGAAGTGTTTAGATTTCTCAGAATTGTGAAACATATGCAAGACATTATGGAAAATCGCAGGAAAGACAGATCTGTTGATAACCATAGTTCATCTACTACCTAACCATACTTATAGCTTGATACCGCTTTGGTTTAACCCTAGACTAACGCAACCAAATAAGAATCTAAACTCAGTGAGAATTAGGTACATCCTCACTTTGGCCTAATGTCTTTGGAATTTTCAAGAATTGGTTCTGATGGCAGGATGGGTCCTACTAAAGCTAAAGACATGTCTGCGGTTTCTCCTTCACGCGTGTCGTGGGGGCTTCTTCTTTCGTTACTCTGCAGCCCAAGGCTCTTCTTCTCTTTCAGTTTTCTTTCCAGGCATACTTTCCTTTTTCTTTCTTTCTCTCTCTCACTTGCCAATTTCCTTTTCTTTTCTTTCTCCTTTTCGAAAATTCCAGAAAGAATGAAGGGTTTTGTCTTGTGGGGATTCTAAGGCTAGGGAGGGGTTTATTTATATAGGGAAGGAAAGAGGTAGGATCCCTATTCTAAACAATGTGAGACAAACTAAAAAAAAAAAAAAAAAAGAAAACTGGGCTTTTAAGGTTTAGTGCCTAATTAAAGAAAATTTTAAATTGGACCGGGTTTACAGGCCAGGATGTTACGATTCTCCCCCTTAAAAAGAATTTGTCATGAATTCTAAGTGGTAGGAATCACAACAAGTCGTTAATCCAATCATAGTCCAACATGTGTCTGTTTCTACCCTTAGGAACAACTGGGACATCCAGTTTCCTATCTACAACTCTTCCCGCACCTTGGTCGAACTCTCATACCTTTGATCAGTTCTACTTTCAAAATGGGCTCCTTCCCATTTACAAGGTCCGTCCTCGGCACCTTCTGAGAAACATACCACATGGATTGACCTCCTTGTCTAACCACAGTTCTATGGAAAGCTTTTCAACGCCCAACCATCTCAACATCTCTCTTACCATTTCATGCTTGAACTATCGCGTTGTACAGAAGGATCCTATGATTGTCTATCTCAACTTCTATATGTGTTCCTGTTCACACTATCCTTCCTTGGGTTCCCGTTACCGATAGCTAATCAGGCATAACTTTTATCAGTTCTTTGTCATCTGTCTTATCTCCTACTGGAGTTCCAGACGTACCCATATCCTAACTCAACACTCTTCTGATCCTAAAATACTTTGACTGTGTCCTTTCAGCTCAAAGTTTCACCTAATCTCTGCTACTTCACCCGTCCAGAGTTATTCCTACTAACTATTTGATGAACTCTAATATGATGCTCCCATGTTTCACCACGCTTCTGTTGCGCACTCTGATAACACAATGTCCTCCCTACGTTTCTACTCTTCATCTTAATTGGTCTTCTATACTACAAGCTCTTCCAGTACGGAACAACACGAAGCTCCTCTTTCACTGCACTTGGCATCTACATCGCTTGCCCGCCTAGCATGCTACTACACGACAACTTTAGATGGCTACAACTTCAGCTCTGGGAATCCAGTCTTGAGACAGAAGTGGCTCCACGGAGAAGAACTACAGTACTTCTACGTCGATTGACTTCCTGCTTTTGCATACTAAGTTTGTGGCTTGAAGGCAACTACAATATTTTCGTACCGGAATAGTCCTCATATGATCAGTCGTACAACAATCAAACAAGAACATGTACAACCGATCTGGGAAAACCGGAACCAGTCTAAAGACATCACAGACATGCACTAGACATGAGTCTCGGTCGAATGCCTAATTACATGTGCATTACCAATTCCAATTCAAGATCTCCCGTCCTTGAGCTTGGATCGTCACGAAGCCAAAGAAAGGAATAACATCACGCTTCAGATCTTACGAGGATTCCTAAACTCGATTACTTAGCTCTACAAAAGAATTATCCACGTCCCTTAGAAAATTCTAGAACAACGATACGTCTTTGATAGGGTAAGCTACACGTCCTTCTTAACTCTTGTACATGACACATCTCTGCCTACTCCGGCACCATACTCTCTAACAGTTTGGAAAGCCTACGTCTTTAGCTCAAGAAAGTTTAGACAGATGAGGAAATGGCCCACGAATAAGAACTACAATGGTGACTGATTAGGGCTGCTGACAACGAAGATGACTGGCCCTAAATCTCGCACAAGGAGTTTGTGGCTTGAGAACAGCTACAGCTCTTCCGTCCTGGGATAGATCTCAGCGACTAACCAAACAACAATCAAACAAGAACATGCAAGGTCAATCAGAGATTGGAACCTGGGCGAAAATTACTTGCAAACATGTCCAAGTCATAAGTCTTGGGTCGCGTGCCCATGAACGTGTGTCCTGCCATTTCCGACTTCTGACCTTATAGACTTAAGCTTAGAACGCGGGCTAAGGGAAAGGAAAAAAAAAGCTCGACACAGATTCCAAAACATGGATAACTGAAAAATTAACCTCTATTAAATCAATAAGACCTGGAAAATTGCTCCTTTAATCCATATCCCAACATCTAAAGAGAAACCGGGAGCTAAACTCAGCCACCTTTCAAAGCATCAATCAATCCATCAATAAATAAAAAGAATAAATAAATTCCAAATCGTAAATCCTAAATCCTGAATCCTAACTTCTGGAGCTCTTTCCTAGATCTAACTCGAATTAGTCTCAGAAATGTCGCTTCCAGGACTGTCGATTGGGGACATAATACAAGGAATATATTCGTATCAAGATTTATAGCTTAATACCGCTCCGGTTTAACCTTATACTAACGCAACCAAATAAGAATCTAAACTTAGTGAGAATTAGGTACATCCTCACCTTGGCCTAATGTCTCTGGAAGTTGCAGGAATTGGTTTTGATGGCAGGATGGGTCCTACTAAAGATAAAGACATGTCTGCGATGGTGGCGGTGACTCCTCCGATGGTGGCTCCGTCCACCTCCTCATGCCGTTGGAGCTTCTTCTCTTGTTCCCCCGCAACCTGAGGCTCTTCTTCTCTCTCAGTTTTCTTTCCAGACATACTTTCCATTTTCTTTCATTCTCTCTGTCACTTGGCCCTTTCCTTTTCTTTTATTTCTCCTTTTCGAAAATTCCAGAAAGAATAAAGGATTTTGGCTTGTGGGGTTTCCAAGGCTAGAGAAGGGGTCTATTTATATAGGGAAGGGAAAGGGTAGGATCCTTATTCTAAACAATGTGGAACAAACTAAAAAAATAAGTGGACTTTTAAGGTTTTAGGCCTAATTAAAGAAAATTTTAAATTATACCGGGTTTACAGGGCAAGATGTTACAATTTCACCATCCCTAACCATCAGGAAAGCTCTGGTACAACGTTTTGTCCGGCGGTTATCACTCGCCGCCGCTTTTGATTTGCTGCGTTATAATGTTGTCTTTTTGTTTGTGTTTCTCATTCTTGTGTAATAGATTACGAATTAGAAAGAGTCTAGTAGGATTAAATAAATGCAAGATGGATTGAAATTTTTTTATTTTTTTATAAAATGATATTTTTAATTTCCCTAACTTTCACAAAATCCTACTATATATTAAAAGAGAATTCTTTTATTAATTTTGTACATGTGTCGTTCATACGTTGATTCTAGAATTAAACGTTATAATTTTATTGGTTATTGATATTCTCATTTTTTATTTTTTATTTATTTAATTAAATCAAATTAAAAAAATAAACCATACACCAATTTAAATCTATTTCCAAACAATCCTTCTAAAGATAAAATAGAAATCGAAATGAAATTTTCTAAAATGAATAGAGGTTAAAAGCAAATTATAATAAATTTCCTACCAATTATAGTATATATGTTAGTTAGGGTTTTCGTAGAAAAAGAAATAGAGGTTAAAACCAAAGTATAAAAATCTTTCGACCATCATGTACAAAAAAAATATCGACTATAAAATATACCTAAATAAAAAAATACATTATAATTTGGAAAACTATTATGTATATATATAATATGATTAAATTTATATAAAGTTGTATGTTTTAAAAAAAAAGAAATAATTTGAAATTTTACCTTATAAGTCTTAGTATTGGAACCCAATAATCAAAGCCATGAATAAATCCATGAGAAATAGTAATTAAGGAAAATGTTGTTCATTTTCCAAAATATAATTAATTCAAAGGCAATTTCATAAATATTCGATTAATATATATGAAAAATGATAAATACGCTAAAAATAATTAACGAAATAATAATTAATGTCCCTTTCCAACCAAGAATATTAAGACGTATAAATATAGGTCACAAATGGTTCAAACATGTTAATAAAAATACATGTTTGATTTTTTTTCATTACCAAACTAAAAGGAAATACGATGTGTTTGCTGAAAATTGATTTCATCAATGATCTAAAACCATATCTATGAAGTATCTGGAGCATAAACGTGAAAGTTCTTCGTGTTTAGTGTCAATGTTCTACATCCGGTGAAACTCTCGAGGTTATTTCAGCAGATCAAAAGGTATTTTTATACGTCTATATGTTTAAAGATATTTTATATGATTGATTAATCTTTTGTAGAGGAGCTTATAGTGCGTATGTTGATGCTACATGCACCGTAGAGGAAACTATATATTATACGATATTTGTATATATTAATTTCCTGAACATTTATTCAATATGTAGTATTTGTTATTAATAATCTAACTTTAATATATTTTATTTCAGGTGCTAAAAACATGCAATGGTACCCTCAATATATGTACAAAGATTCATATATGTTTTCATTGCTAATCAAAAATAGATTCATGTTAAGAGATGACGTCATTGATGCAGATCCAATCACTCGAACCATTCTCCACGAGTTTAAAATATCTTTGAGAAAATATACTTTAATTGTCAAAGTTCCAATCGAGAACAATACCTCCTTTTTAATTTTCTAGATTTTGATGAGCTTCTCGATATCACGTATGATACAAGTGAAATATTTGGTAAGTATAACACAATAAATTTTTTTAGTTAGCATCGTAAATTTTTATTCTATCATTTTTTTTAGTGAATAATATGATGAATTTATTTTGTTAATGCATTGTATCTTATTTTGGTGATCAAGCTCAAGAATATTTTTGATTCATGCATGAAGTACATCGTCGCCATTCCGGCGGTTGTTATGAGACTTTGTAGGATTTTCGATTTTTTTTTTTGGCATAGGGTTTTCGATTTTAAAGGTATAAATAATTAAAAATTTATTTCTGAAATTTTTTTAACATAAATTTACGTTGAATAAGTCATTTTGCAGGTAATCGTATTACAATCAATGGAATTTTCAAAAGATTTGAAATTTTGTTGAACCCAATCATTCCTAAAGTTTATCATTACAAAAACTGGTAATTATAAATATATTTAAATTTTAATGTATTTATATATTTTATAAAATATAATGTTTATATAATACTAAAATATTTAAAGTTTTATATTTCAGATTCATAAACTGACGAGATAACAAAAGGTTAAAAAAGTCTGAACGTTATTAATATAATTTATTGTTTGTTGGTATGGTTAATAGTATTTGAATTGTTTAGATATCTCAAATAATTTTTTATTTTCCATTTCACGTTCAGGAACCAACGAGAAAAGAACGTTGAAATATCCCAAGGAATGCACTTTGGCTTTTTTTACTTTTATTATTATCATTTTATAGTTTCTCATTTCAGTAGTTAGTATTTTTTGAATTTTCGGTTGTGTTTCATTTAATTTGGTTGGATTTATTTAATGAAAATTTTCAAAATTCTGAACAAAATTTTTTTTTGAATAAGTCAAGACATCAATCTTTACTTTTTCCAAACCAACCCTTAAACCAACGTAAATCCTCTAAAAGATTTTGAATATACCTAATTTTAAACATATATGGTATACGGTCAGAGGACTCCACATATGTAAAGGGATTTTAATCATCGAACTAGATTTTGACCCGCGCTTCCAAAACGCAGGATTTATATTTTTGATATAATCTAATACAAAAAAGAGATTTAAAGATGATATTAATTTTNTTTTTGTTATAAATAAACAAAAGTAAAGAACAAATACTTTCATAGATTTATTAACAATATGGATTATTGATATCAAAATAAAAATTAGTTTCTTCTATAATATATTTACGTCAGAGGCTAAACAATGATAT
>OVAN01007261.1:0-19935 GCA_900406275.1 Anastatica hierochuntica | reverse complement strand
TTGATGATTGCGTCTCGTTCCGGTGTGAACTTCCTCCTTTTCTGCTTGACTTCTGGGTACTTGGGATCCACTTGAAACTTATGCATTATGATTTTCGGGTCTATCCCTCGCATATCCACGGGGGACCATGTGAAGCAATCGGCGTTGGACCTCAAGAAGTCTATCAGCCTCTAACGTACGCCTTCTTGCAATCTTGCCCCTATTTTAAGGTTTTTGCCTAATTCTCCGGGTATCAAAGGTACGTCATCCAGCTGTTCCACTTCCGGCTCCTCAGTGTGCAATGCGGGAAGTCTCTTCTGTAATTGCTACAAGGGGACTGTCTTCCCTTTAAAGTGGTTTGGTAGCACGATCGAGCATTCTCTTGGTCACCCTTGATCTCCTTGATTCCCCATGGAGTTGGGAATTTGAGTACTTGGTGCAGAGTTGACGACACGGCTCTCATCTCTGTATCCAGGTTCTGCCCATGATCATATTATAGGCGGAGGGACAATCTCTGAAGAAAAACTTGGTGGACAGGTTGACTCCTCCATCGCAAACTAGGAGTGCTACCTCTCCAATGGTTTGTCTGACTTCTCCGTTGAAGCCCACCAGTGGTGTGATCTTCTTGGTTAAGGCTTCCTGGGTTAGGCCCAAGTCTATATATGCTTCCAGGAAGAGTACGTTCATAGAGCTTCCATTATCGATGAGTACCCTCTTCACCAAACAATTCGCCACCGATAATGAAACAACCAAGATATCGTGAAGCTTATGACTTCTTGGCTGAGGTTATGACGCTTGACTTCTGGGGTGCCATAATTTTTTTTTGCAAACCTTGTGCTTTTCTTTGTAGCGGCATGTGTAATTCCACTTATCTCTGACCCTCCGGATATGACATTGATCACTTTATCATGCCTTGGAGAATTCGCCACTTGACGGCCTGTTGGGGATCCTTCTTCCAGACTATCTAGCATCTCTTTCGCTTTCTTAGAGAGGAATACTCATAGATGTCCTTTCTTGAGCAACTCATCGACTTCTATTCTTAAGGATATACAATCCTCCGTTCTGTGACAATGGTCATTGTGGAAGTCGCACCATTAATTCAAATTCCGGCGATGGTCAGGCGACCTCATCTTCTGGGGCCATTTGACTTGGCCTTGCATCTCCTTCAGGATTCCTACCAACTCCGCGCTCGATATTGATAGGTTGGATACGTCTGGCCAAGTATTTACTAGCGAGAATCTGTTGTCGTCCGGCTTCCCCAGAGGCTTGTGTCCTTTGGCTCCCTTATGTCCACCTTCCCTGGTAGGTCTCTGGTAGGGTTTGTCGTTTCTGGCCGTCTTCTTGGTTCTCATGACCCGAGATTCTTGCCTGGTAAGTAGGTCTTCTTCCCACTTGATCTGCGCCTAGGCTCGGGAGAGCACGTCTTCATTCATTCTGCATTGATATTTTGTGAGCTCTTTCTACAGTTCGCCATCAGGCAGAAGTCCTCTTTTAAAGGCAAAAATTACGGTGGCAACACTGCAATTCGGGATCGTTACGTTCATATTGTTAAAGCGATGAAGGTAGCTCCGAAGTGGCTCTTCCTTATGTTGTCTAATCTTATGGTTCCAGTTGGAATCGCTATGAACCATTGCAAGGCGGCTCCAGTTAGGCTGGAATCGAATCCCTTGCACGTGGCAGCTTCCTTGTGCTCCTTCTGGATCGCTACAGTGAGCATCTTCTGCTTGTACTGTGTGATTTGTTTATCCGGATCGGAAGTCCCGTCGTACGACTTAATGAATGGGAAGGTGAACTTCTTTGGTATGTCGGTGAGTTCGATCTCATCTGAGAAAGGAGTGTCCACATAAGAGCTTAGGGCACTTTTCCTCAGAGGAGGTGAAAAACCTGGATGTCGTTTAATTACCGACATCAACGACCCGAACTTGCTGGAGAATATCTGTTCCAGTCGTCTGGCCTCATCAAAAAGTGGGACAAGACTTGCGGCTTGCGGCTCTTCTACGTCCATAAGATCTTCTCGCTCTTGAGCAAGATTTTGGTTCTCCAAGGCTCCCGTTGCTGGCGGATTTCCTCTTTCTCCAAAGTTATTGGTAGGAGGAGTTTCTAGAGTTGGCATCCGGAGCACGTGGACTCTGAACCTCTGATTTGTTGCTTGATTTGCCGTCAAAGCCGAGTTTGCCTCTGTGAGGGTCTCGTTCTCCAGCTCCAGTCACTGCAAACGCTGCGTGTTCTCCTAGAGTGTCTTGGTATGAGTTTTCATCTGCTTTCTCAAAGCTTGAAGCTCTGCAGCTGCGGCGTCAACTCCAGTTGGAGTTTGATCCCTTGGAGGTTGCTCCATCTCTACTAATCTTTTTTGCAAAGTTTCTAGCTGAGACCGCATCTCCTCATAAGTGAGCTCTGTTCATCCCGCTGTGATGTTTGTTGATTCATGATTGTCTCCAACCATCGTCACGTAGCTGTTTTTTGAAAGCTTCCCCTCCTTCTAGCGCCAACTGTTACAGGTAATTTTGATTGTTCTTTGTAAGCACTACGGAAAATGGAGGTCAATAAATGTTTTAGCAAAGGTAGTTAGAAGTTAATCTAAGCTTTAAGATCAAAAATGGCAAAAAAGAAGTGTTGTATTGATCTCTTTAGCCTAGAGTTTTCGTGTCTCCACGTTTTGCCCTTAAGTTTTACATTTATACATGGAGTTCATGATTTTCCCTACAAGAATCGGATATATCATGATTATCTATAGAATATATGTATCTTTATCTAGAATATACATCATTATCTGCTAATTTAAATAGTTAAAACAAGCAACAGTCAGCGGTCGGCTAGCTTACGACTTCTGGTTATTCAAGGTTGTCTAGCTTCGTGCTTTCGGCTATGCAACGTCGTCTGGCTTCCTGCTTGCTAGGCATTCCCCTGCTTTGAAATCTTACTGATGCACTCCATCTAAGCTTGGGGAAATTCCCATGGCCTAAATTACTCCCAACACTGTGCGATGTGATTATCCGGGTCGAAAGTCTCGTCGTAAGACTTGATGAATGGAAGGTGAACTTCTTTGGCATGTCAGTGAGTGCGATCTCATCTGAGAAAGGAGTGTTCGCATAAGAGCTTATGGCACTTTTCCTCAGAGGAGGTGCAAAACCTGGAAGTCGTTCGATTACCGACTACAGCGCCGCGAACTTGATGGAGAATATATGTTCCAGTCGTCTGGCCTCATCAGAAAGTGGGACAAGACTTGCGGCCTGCGGTTCTTTTATGTCCATAAGATCTTCTCGCTCTTGAGCAAGATTTTGGTTCTCCTGGGCTCCCGTTGCTACTCGATTTTCTCTTTTTCTAGAGTTATTGGTAGGAGGAGTTTTCAGAGTTGGCATCCGGGGCACGTGGACTCTGAACCTCTGATTCGTGGCTTGATTTGCCGTCAAAGCCGAGTTTGCCTCTTTGAGGATCTCGTTCTCCAGCTCTAGTTGCTGAAAATGTTGCGTGTTCTCCTAGAGTGTCTTGGTATGAGTTTTCATTTGCTGTCTCAAAGCCTGAAGCTCTTCAGCTGCGGCGTCAACTCCAGTTGGAATTTGATCCCTTCGAGGTTGCTCCATCTCTCCTAATCTTTTTTGCAAAGTTTCTAGCTGAGATCGCATCTCCTCATAGGTGGGCTATGTTCGTCCCGCTGTGATGTTTGCTGATTCATGATTGTCTCCAACCATCGTCGTGTAGCTGTTCTTTGAAAGCTTCCCCTCCTTCTAGCACCAACTGTTACGGGTGATTTTGGTCGTTCTTTGTAAGCACTACGGAAGCTGGAGGTCAATAAATGTTTTAGCAAAGGTAGTTAGAAGTTAATTTAAGCTTCACTACAAAGAAGGTCTATTGTTGCATCATTTTTTTTAAAACTTAACATCATTTTAAAAATGATGCATGAATTATCGAGTCATTTTTAAAAGCGACTCTAAATCTGGTGAAGCTAAATATATTTTGCATCATTTTAGAAAATGACCTGATAGTATATATTTAGCATCATTTATATTTCATTAGTATCATTTCTATTAAACGATTCAATTTTTTTATACCATCAGTTTTTAAATGACGTTAAATTTAACATTTACATCACTTTCAAACTGATTCAAAACGTTTTACTTACATCGGTTTTAAAACGATGTTAAATTTAACATTTGCATCACTTTCAAATTGATTCAAAATATTTTACTTGCATCGGTTTTAAAACGATGTTAAATTTAAAATTTGCATCACTTTCAAACTGATTCAAAACATTTTAGTTACATCAATTTTAGAATGACATTAAATTTAACATTTGCATCACTTTAAAACTGATTCAAAATTTTTTACTTATATCAGTTATGAAACGACGTTAACGTTTGACTTACATCATTTTAATTTATTTTGTAAAAATGATACTAAAAAAAATTCAAGGAAGTTTATTTATTTGAATTTAAATCTTCAAATATTTAAATAATATTTGTATTCTGATTATATTTGGTCTAAATATTTTTGTATAATTAATAATAATCATATTTTCACAAACTCAAAAACTGAATCAAGATCAAATATGCATATGTCTTCAACAAAGAAACTCCATTACATGAAAGTAATTAGATTTACTAGAACTAAACAAACGAAAAGAACACTAAAGTACTAAGATTTAAGTAACGAGTCATGTATCTCATAATATTTATCCCTGAAATATAATAATAAATAAACAAAAGAAAATTATTAGTGATCTTTAATTTGAATATTGTAAAACATTAAAGGAGAAAATATATGTACCTCTACAATTCCCTGGAGCTAGTAAGATCCTTAATGATATTACTCATCTCATTAAGTTTGTCTTCTAAATCATTCATCTTCACCACTTTCTCTTCTAACTCAAATACTCGTCTCCTTAAGCAAATTAGTTCTGTATCTGCATCACTGGATGACATGGAAGTGCGATTTTGAAAGAATGTAGAAGGGGTGGGACCAAGACCATCACACCGAACACGACCAGGACGTTCCGCCCCAAATACTTGAAAGAATTCATCATTCAAATTTGATGTAGAATTGTTTTCAGAAGTGTTAGCTGCATTTTCAATCATCTTCTCCTTTAATTTTTCCTAAAAGTGAAAGAAATCAGGAAGAAATAAAATTATACATTTGATCAATTATAAATATCATACCAAGATTACTAAAAAAAAGGTGCAAGAATCTGACTGATAATTCTCGAGCTTCTTCATTGACAAAGCTTTCATTCTTCTTTTGGCGTGTGCAAACAAAAATCTCTCCACGACTCGGACGTTTACCAGTTTTTAGAAACTGCACATTTTAATTCAAATAAAGAAAATATAGTAATTATAAGGTGTAAAGACACTTACGATTTCTTTTGACTTTCTACAGATGCTTTTTTTCCCTAAGGTATGTGGTGTCTTGTAATAGCTCCTACTTTTTATATTTTGCTCTCTCAGTTTCTACAACTCACAAGTATAACAACATGTTAGTAAACTCACAACAATATATTACAATTAAATGTGTATGTTTTTCTACCTTAGCCCTTTCACCAAATTGTAAATATACAAAATCTTGCCATTGTTCCTTAGGAATAAACTCTGGTCGAGCCTCAATAGATTCCTCGGGAGTGTTACGTTTATATTGGTCCCATAAGCGACCTTTTAAACCTTTGCACTTTTGGCTCAAACTTTTCATCACAAATTTCTTATAATTCTCATTTGAAGCATCGAAAAAGAACTGTTATTCCTAACTTTATTTCTTCGGTCAAATGAACTGTTAGATGCATCATTACTGTGAAGAAAGATGGAGGAAACAACATCTCCAGATGGCAAAGTGTAAGAACAATTTTCTTTTGCAGATTGGGTAACTCATTGACGTCAATCACCTTCGAACATATCTCTTTGAAGAAAAAGCACAATTCTGTTATAACAGAAGCCACGGTTGGTGATAACACACTTCGTATCGCAATTGGTAGCAGATGACCCATAACAATGTGACAATCATGGCTTTTTAGTCCATGAGTTTTACGTTGTCTCAGATCAATACATCTTGAGATGTTAGACAAGTATCCATCTGGGAGCTTCACACTTTTCAATATACTAAGAAAAATATCTTTCTCACCATTTGTTAGCGTGAATGAAGCTGGAAGATATTTTCCATTTTCATATGGCCACAATTCAGACCGTATACCCAACTCTTGTAGATCTTTCCTTGCATTAAGATTGTCCTTAGACTTTCCCTTATCGTCTAGTAATGTAGAGACAACATTATCAAAGACATTTTTCTCTATGTGCATAACATCTAAGTTATGTCTTAACAAACCATGTTCCCAGTACGGTAAATCAAAGAATATACTCCTTTTTCTCCATTGTTGTCCCTTTGCTCCTCTACTTTTGTTTGAATCTGAGTTTTTACCATATATAACATCACTATTTGCTTGTTGTTGCAAAGTCAGTGAGCCCGTTGGTGTAACTGGAGGATTTCTAAGCTCTTCTTTACCATTAAAATGTTGCTTATCCAACCGAAACTTGTGATCAGATTGAAGAAAGCGTCGATGACCCATAAAACAATTCTTTTTCCCATGCTATAAACGAAATTCAGTAGCATCATAATTGCAAGATGGACAAGCAAGACCTGTATAAATATTCCAACCTGATAAATTTCCAAGTCCTGGAAAATCACTAATCGTCCACATCAAAGCTGCACGCATGCAAAATGTTTGCTTTGTTGAAGCATCAAATGTTTGCAATCCGTCATCCCACAACTCTTTCAGTTCTTTGATCAAAGGTTGTAAGTAAACATCGATATCATTTCCAGGCATGTGTTTTCCTGGAATGATCATGGACATTATCATCGAAGACTGCTTCATCGCCATCCAAGGAGGAAGATTGTATGGAAATAAAATAACTGGCCATATACTATAGCTAGTACTCATTGCACCATAAGGGTTAAACCCATCAGTCGCTAACCCAAGTCGAACATTTCTTGCATCTGAAGCAAAAGCAGAAAACCTTTGATCAAATGTTTTCCATGCTAGGCCATCTCTAGGGTGTCTTAATTTTCCATCATTATTGTCTTCAGAAGCATGCCATTTCATACTTTCTGCTGTTTTTGGTGACATAAACAGCCTTTGCAACCGTGGCTTCAACGGAAAGTAACGCAAAATCTTAGCAGCTTGTCTTTTTTTCCCCTTTTTCTTTCCTGAAACTGCCTCTGTTTCTCCGTCTGAGCTTTTAGTTTTCCATCGTGATGTTTCACAAACTTTGCAAACATCTCGCTCAATATCTTCTCCCCAAAACAACATACAATCATTTGGACATGCATGTATTTGTTCATATTCTAGTCCAAGTTTCCGAATGATCTTCTTTAGTTCATGAAGTGAAGACGGCAACTTGGCATGCTCAAATGCTTCCTTTAGAAGATCAAGTATCATTGATATCCCCTTATAACTGATCTTAGTGATACATTTGATGTGATATAACTTTAGCATAAAATCTAATTTGGAGAATGAAGTGCAACCCTCGTAAAGTTCTTCACGAGCATCTGATAGCAACTCTTCATATGCTCTTCTTTCATTCGCTTCAGGTGATTGATTTACTGCTTCATCCTCAAACACTGGTTGATAAGACGGACCAGCCCCCTCATCAAAATTTATACCAATGTTAGGGAAAACATCATCAAGTAGATTCATTGTTGAATTTTCATTCAAACTGTTTTCTAGAGGCACTGAAGAGCCTACGATAATTAAGCGTTCACCATGGAGATGCCAGTTTGTATATGTAGGTAAGAAACCATAATACATCAGATCTCCATGTATATCATCCCTATATTTATTCTTCACTAGGCAGCATCGACGACAAGGGCATTTTAACATGTTTGCATTAGTCTTAGAAAAGGCAAATTCCAAGAATTCTTTCACACCATCGATATATTCTTGAGACAAACGAGGTTTACTAATCCATGACTTATCCATATTAACCTATAATAGTGAGTAAACACAATAAAAAATTAAAAAACTCTTCAACTTTTAAAAGAAGACACACAATACTTCTATAAAATAATTGCTTTGCATATATGTTTATTGTATTTTTTAGTATTTTATAATTTATAAAATAAAATTATCTATCTATCAAATTCCATTATACATAATTACATATGTTTAAATTATATATCAGTATAATATAGACATAAAAAATAATTAAAAATAATATAATATTAAATTAGTATTTTTAGTTAAAAATGAATAGTAAATAATAAAAATTTGAGATTTGAAAAAATTAAAAAATTATATTTGATATTTTTTTTAAATTGTGTATAGTATTTTGATATTATTTTTAATTTATTTTCGATATATTAGTATTAGTGATAATATAAATAAATATTGCTAATATAAATAAATTTAATGTAATATGTTTTTTTGGTAAGAGATCATATAGTTTAGGATAAAATTTTAAATGAGTGTTTTATTTAAACTAGTTGAAAATATTAACCTATAATTAAAAACTAATATTATATTCATGAGAAATTTAAGTGAGAATACCACCAATGAACATGAAAATTTAGTATAAATTTGTCAAACTAATGGATTCTACATATATTATATAATTTTATATTGATGAGAAACTCCAATAATGATACAATATTGTCATTATCTCTTCACATTTTTTATGACGATTCGTAAATCATGTCTGTAGCCAATAAGGCTTAATCATGTCAGTATCTCTTATTTTCTCGTTTAAAACAATCACGTTTAAATGTTTAAAAATGTTTTCCGTTTAAACGATTATGTTGACAATTTTAAACTACAAACTTAAAATTTTAAATGAAAATGTCGAAAGATTTTAACAAAATAAGGGGTTTTGAAAGGGACCGCAAATGAAGAAAAGATATTGGTTTAAAATTATCAGGTTTCATACACACATTTTAAGTCCATCAGAAACATCCTGAAGTTTTCTATTAACAATTCAAAAATGCCAAAATAGTTTACTCCATCAAAAACAGGAGAAAATTGTTATTTACAAGCGCATTTTAATTTCGATCGAAGTGACCGAACATATACAATACAAAGACAAACCTCAACACTATTTTAATAAAATAGAGTGAACGAAGACACAACAAAGACAAACCTCAACACCACTACGCTCAATTCGGTTGCGTGATATGAAATGTAGAACAAGATTCGCAAACTCCTCTGGTACATTTTCCTGCATACACGAACATCGTCATCAACATAAAGACTTGATGTAAATCAAAGAAATAAGAAAGAACTTCACTTAATGATAAAAAAACAAGTGCAGTAGAAAGCAATCCTTTTCACAATTCTAAAACCAATAATATGTATGAACTCTACAACAAAAATCACACGAGAAAAGAATTCACCTATTTTAGTTAAGACCTGCAAATTAATCGAAGATCACAAACAAAGTTCGGTTCGATGTCGCACCAATGAGGAAACGCAAACTTAAAAAGTGTGAAGGTAAACAAGTATTTGATTGTGGAATCTGAAAACTTTAATCATTTCACGTTGGCTTATAAAAGCCTTGCAGCAACAAAAATGCCAATTAATCTGCAGGAATCTAGAACAAAAGAAACTTCCACTAGACTAGGACACTACTAACTAACTCTTGACTGACTCAATCAAAGACTCCTTTATTCTTGGATTAAGATATCATCCAAATATTAAACTATCTCAAAAAACTAGGCTTATGAAAATTGCAGACACGAGAGGTCCAAATAAGAACCGAAATTGGCAGCACCAAACTGGATCAATCCTAAGAACAAACCAAACGCATCTGACCAAACTCATATAACATCTATGATAAGGACACTAGTCTCTGATTGCAAGAACAAAAGCACTCCAATATAATACTCAACAAAACACAGAAGAGGTCCAAACTCCTGGAACCGCTGGACAACCTGCAAAATCCAAACTAAACATGAGAAACTTCACATCCGCGAATGACTCTCTTTTTCCTCAGGTTGGCATTCGTTAACTATTATTACTTCAACAAGAGAATGGAACTGATCCAGGGTAAACATCACATACCAGATTTTCTGCACCAGGGAGATTTCCTCTTTTAGCAAGATTGACAGCAAGTTCCAAGTTGTTCAACTGCGAAACAAAAGCACACAATTCTTATATGTCATGATGAAATGTATAGATTGTATCCAGAAAAACACAAGGAAAAAAAGATAAACATACTTGACCGCTAATAAAAGGTATGATTGTAGCCTCATTCACTATAGCCAGAAGAACTTGTCCTCGCCTATTAATGGCATAGAAACCCCAACTGTCGAAGCTCTGAAGTCAAGAAAATTGGATCTGGACTTATCCGATTTTTGTAGATAGCAGAAGCTGTCTCTAAATCATATACAAACAGCAGTCCAAGCTTGGTGATGACGTATATGAAGTTAAACTTGTTAGAAACCTGCAGAGAGAGAGAAAAGGTGTCATGAAATTTTCACCAGAAACTTGCAGAAGTTAATTGAACTTCTAATGTAGCTACAAACCTGCATGGCTACAGGAAAATCATCAGCAACCACAGTCTTTCAGCGTTGATGTTATTGCTCTCATTTTTCTACAAAGTCGAAAAGAAAAATCAAACACTATAACTACAAGTGCGAAATATTTTTTTGTTAATTACAAGTGCGAAATATTGATAAAGGATTTCACAAAGAATCTTGTGAGAAACAATCAGTGACGGATCAAAGCTAGAAGAAGAGGAAAATGATTTCACATCAAAAATCAAAGCTCAAGCAAAACACGAAACGGATCTGGATAATCAACGAAGCAATGATATCATGCAAAAGAAATTTTTTCAACGAAACCAGATAAAAATGAAATTAGAAATCACCGATTAAGAAATCATTGTTAAATTGTCATCATGTTCTTCTTCGTCGGAGCTTCCTCCATAGAACCCAAGCTCCGCGGATTCCTCGAAGAATTATTATATCGCCTCTGCCATCTAAATGGATCTTTTTCTCATCCATTTGATAAGATTTTCGGAGAAGAAGAAGGAGAAGAAGAAGAAGAAGAATGGTTGATTTGCATCCATTTGAGTCTCGACAAGAAGAAAGAAAAAGGAAAAGAAAGATGGTTGTTTGTGAACAAGAAAAAAAGGAAGAAACGATGAATTTTTTTTTCTTTTTTAGCTGAATGACTTTTTTCTTTTTAATTAAATTAAAGTTGTTTGGGTTAATGAAATTTTCTGATCTAGTCCTTTTATTTCATTAGAATGTTAGTTTTAGCATCATATATTTAAAATGATACTAAAATATCTATTTTAGCATCACTTAAAAGTAAGTGACATAAGTTTTAATATTTTAGTATCATTTTTAAAAAGCGATATTAAGTACAACACCTTTTAAAAATTTTAACATCAGTTTTATACATGATAGTAATAAAATGATGTTAAATGTTAGTTTTTTTGTAGTGCTTTAAGATCAAAATGGCGAAAAAGAAATGTTGTATTGATCTCTTTAGCCTAGAGTTTTCGTGTCTCCACGTTTTGCCCTTAAGCTTTACATTTATACATGGAGTTCATGATTTTCCCTCCAAGAATCGGATATATCATGATTATCTATAGAATATATGTATCTTTATCTAGAGTATACATCATTATCTGCTAATTTAAATAGTTAAAACAAGCAACAGTCAGCGGTCGGCTAGCTTACGACTTCTGGTTATTCAAGGTTGTCTGCCTTCGTGCTTCCGGCTATGCAACGTCGTTTGCCTTCATGCTTACTGGGCATTTCCCTACTTTGAGATCTTACTATTGTACTCCATCTAAGCCTGGGAAATTCCCATGGCCTAAATTACTCCCAACACTGTGCGATGTAATTATCCGGGTCGAAAGTCTCATCGTACAACTTGATGAATGGAAGGTGAACTTCTTTGGCATATCAGTGAGTGTGATCTCATCTGCGAAAGGAGTGTCTGCATAAGAGCTTAGGGCACTTTTCCTCAGAGGAGGTGCAAAACCTGGAAGTCGTTCGATTACCGACTGCAACGCCCTGAGCTTGCTGGAGAATATCTGTTCCAGTCGTCTGGCCTCATCAGAAAGTGGGACGAGACTTGCGACTTGCGGCATGTGGTTCTTCTATGTCCATAAGATCTTCTCGCTCTTGAGAAAGATTTTGGTTCTTCTGGGCTCCTGTTGGTGCTGGATTTCCTCTTTCTCCAGAGTTATTGGTAGGAGCAGTTTCCAGAGTTGGCATCCGTGGCACGTGGACCCCGAACCTCTGATTTGTGGCTTGATTTGCCGTCAAAGCCGAGTTTGCCTCTCTGAGGGTCTCGTTCTCTAGCTCCAGTTGCTGCAAACGTTGTATGTTCTTCTAGAGTGTCTTCGTATGAGTTTCCATCTGTTGTATCAAAGCCTGAAGCTCTGCAGTTGCGGCGTCAACTCCGGTTGGAGTTTGATCCATTCGAGGTTGCTCCATCTCTCCTAATCTTTTTTTGCAAAGTTTCTAGCTAAGATCACATCTCCTCATAGGTGAGCTCTGTTCGTCCCAGTGTGATGTTTCCTGATTCATGATTGTCTCCAACAATCGTCACGTAGCTGCTTTTTGAAAGCTTCCCCTCCTTCTAGCGCCAACTGTTACGGGTGATTTTGGTCGTTCTTTGTAAGCACTACAGAAGCTAGAGGTCAATGAATGTTTAGCGTATATGATTCGAAGGTGTCGTAAGCTCTTTAGATAAATAATGGTGAAAAAGGATGTGTTGTATTGAATTCTTCAGTCTAGGGTTTCGTGTCTCCACTCTTAACCATTAAGCTTTATATTTATACATGGAGTTCATGATTATCCCTCCAAGAATCGGATATATCATGATTATCTACAGAATATTTGTATCTTTATCTACAAATTATACATCATTATCTGCTAATTTAAATAGTAAATATAAGCGTGAGTCGGCGGTCGGCTGGCTTCCAGCTTCCGGCTATGCAACGTCGTCTGGCTTCCTGCTTCTGGGAATTCCCCTACCTTGAGGTCTTACTATTGTAATCCATAGAAGCCTGGGGGAATTACCATGGCCTAAATTACTCCAGACATATATCATCTTATGAAATCAATACCCTAAACATAAAATACCTCTACTTCAAGGATGAAGTTCTGAGACATCTCGTTCCTTTTGCTAATATTGTCTTTTCTCTGATAGGCATCATATTTGGAAACGAAATCATGGGTGTCTTTGGACATAGTAGGCCACGATAAACCTGCTTGTAATACCTTCAAAACTGTCTTGAAGGTAGCAAAGTGTCCAGCATACATTGAACCATGGAAATGATAGAGAATACTTGCACTTCTAACTCTGGAATACACCTGGGAAAACGCCCTTAAGAACATCTCTTGTAGAGAAATGGATCATCCCAAAAATAATTTATGACGTCTCTGAGGAAACTTTCTTCGCATAACCTGCAAAATTGGGTAGCTCTACTTCGAAACTCGGATAGTTTGCAAAGTCTGCGAACCATGGAATTTCGTCATGGATCTGTCTAATGGTAAAATTATCCGCTTCATTCAGATACTCATCTTCCAGCAAAGTTACCATGTAGACATTCTCTTCTGGAAAACTATCGTCAAGTGGAGTTTCACCATCCACTCGCAGACGAGAAAGGTGATCAGCTACACCATTCTCGATGCCTCGTTTGTCACTTATTTCCAGATCGAATTCGTGTAACAGCAAAATCCATCTCAACAGTCTCGGTTTAGCATCTTGTTTAGACATAAGATACCTCAAAGCAGCATGATCAGTATTAAAAATAACTTTGGATCCCACCAAATATTGTCTGAAATTCTCTTACTGCATAAAGCACAGCCAATAACTCCTTTTCCGTAGTTGCATACTTGATTTGAGTGTCATCAAGTGTTCTGCTGGCATGGTATATCACATGGAGCTTCTTATCCTTTCTCTGACCCAACATTGCTCCTAATGCGTAGTCATTACCTCAAAAGGTAAATCCCAATACGGTGGCTGCACAATTGGAGCACTGACTAGTGCCTCTTTGATTGTCTAAAAGGCTAACAAACAATTAGTATCAAAATCAAATTTGACATCCTGACAGAGTAATCGAGTCAGAGGTTTGGCTATCTTGGAGAAATCCTTTATAAACCGTATGTAGAATCCTCCGTGTCCAAGGAAGTTGCGAATATCCTTGATAGATGTAGGAGGTTGCAGGCTCGTCATCACCTCTACCTTGGATTTGTCAACTTCAATGCTTCTCTTTGAGATCTTGTGGCCAAGTACAATTCCATCCTACACCATAAAGTGACACATTTCCCAATTCAAAACCAAATGTTTCTCTTCACATCATTTTAAAACTCTGCAAAGGAAGAAAAACACTTAGTAAACGAAGAACAATACAGAAAAGTCATCCATGAAGACTTCCATGATATCTTCGATCAAGTCTATGAAGATAGACATCATGCAGCGTTGGAAAGTCGCAGATGCATTGCATAGTCCGAAAGGTACTCTCCGGTAGGCATATGTCCCATAAGGACACGTGAATGTGGTCTTCTCCTGGTCCGTCGGGTGGATGGAAATCTGAAAAAAAAACCTGAATAGCCATCAAGAAAACAATAGTAAGGATGATTGACAAGTCTTTCAAGCATTTGATCAATAAAAGGAAGTGGAAAATATCCTTTCTCGTGGCTGAGTTCAGCTTCCTATAGTCAATGCACATCTTGTGGCCAGTGATAGTCCTAGTGGGAATGAGCTTATTCTTTTCATTAGTGATGACAGTGATCCCACCTTTTTTGGTACCATGTGTACAGGACTTACCCATGTAGTGTCAGAGATGGGATAAATCACACTTGCACCCAAAAGTTTGAGAATCTCCTTCTTGACAACTTCCATCAGCTTAGGATTGAGTCTCCTTTGATGTTCGATAGAAGTCTTGGATTAATCCTCCAAGTGGATCCTATGCATGCAGAGATATGGAGAAATACATGTGATATCATCCAAAGAATATCCCAACACTTTTCTGTACTTCCTAAAGTTTGAATGAAGTAAGGCAATCTCAACATTGTTCAAATTGACATTGACAATCACAAGGTATCTAGAGTTAGGACCTAAGAAAACATACTTTAGTCCTGCAGGTAGTGGCTTGAATTCGATTTTTGGAGCTTTCAGCTCGCTCCAATCTGCATTCGAGCTTGCCACTAAGGAGGTAGATTTCACAGGAGATGGCTCTTCGAGCTTGATGTATGCGACATGCTTCTCAATAGTAGGTGCCGAGTCCAGCAACGTGGCAACCTCAGATGTATCTTCATTCATAAACCCATATTCTCCTTCAAGTTGAGTCAAAGTAACTCGTAGTGGTTCCTCAGTCTACAACTCTTCAGCAGAGTCATCAATCACATCAGCAAGTTTGTCAACCCAAAACGTGTGTCCATCAATAGTAGGCTTCTTCATGGATTTCTCAATGTTGAACTTCACAGTCAACTTCCCAAGATGAAGATCAATCTGACCGTTCTGCACATCGATCATGGCTCTAACAGTAGATAAGAACGGTCTTCCCAGAATAATAGGATCTTTGGCTTCTTCTTCAAGTTCCAAGACTACGAAATTCGTAAACACATATCCCTCTCAAACTCCAACGGGAATGTTGTCTAGAATACCTACTGGTCTTCGAATATATCTATCTGTAAGTACCAATGACATTCTTGTGGGCTTGTAATTAGTCAGATTCAACCGCTGAGATACTGACAAGGGCATCACACTAACTCCTTACCTCAAATTGCAGTGACATCCCTCAAAAGTAATCGGTCCAATCATGCAAGGTAATACAAAAGGACATGGATTCTCCCATTTCTCTGGTGTGATGTTTTGTAAAACTATGCTACACTCCACAGTAAGCATTGATACACCTTGTTCTAAGGTCATTCTACCTGAAAGAATCTCCTTCCTGTACCTCTTAAGAGAAGGTACCATCCTGACTGCCTCTACGAAAGACAATCGTACATGTAACTCACCAACTAGATTCTTCAGCTTCTCGTACTCACGTTCCTTAATCTTTCGATGGGGTCTTTACGGGTATGGAGGCTTAGGGATGTAAGGTGGGAGTTGTACATAGACTTCCTAAATCTCCAATGGCTTCGTTTTATCACGAGAATCAGATGTGTCCACGTCTTAACATGGATCGATCGATCAATCCCTGTCCTTTTATTCATGGACGTAATTTTTCAAGGATGGATCGATCCTAGGGCAGGGATTGATCGATCCTTGCCCTTTTGTTTTGGACGAACTTTTCAACTCTTTACCACTTTGCAATGTGATGGCACTGCAGTATTCCTTGGGATTTTTCTCAGGTTTTCCTGAAATGACTCCCAGAGGGGTTATGTTGCTCGCAGAAGTCTGAGCAACTTGTGTTTCCAGTAATTTCATATGAGTACTCAATATCTCGAACTTCCCACTAAGATGATTGTACATATTGCCCACCTTCTGATTTATGTCTGCAGCGGACTTGGTCTGAGTTTCCATGAGTTGCTGTAGCATTTTCTTCAGCTCACTATTTTCAGAAGTTGTGGAAGACTATCCTTGATTCTGATTATGATAACCCGATTGGTAATTTTTCTTGAATCCTCATGAACCATACTGCTTCTATTGATAACCACTATTCTCAAAATCACTGCTCTAATTCTGATTCTTGTTCTGATATCCAGAATTGAGTACACTCTGGTTCTGTTGGTATGACTTGTTTTGGAATTTGTTCTGTTGATTGAAACCTCTGTTTCTAAAGTTTCCTTGACCTCCAATGTAATTCACATCTGCCTGATCACCATTCAGCTCTTCAAACCTGAACTCTTAATACATATGTCCCAATTTTTGCTCTTGGAACACATGTGCATCATTTTTTCTCCAACAAATCGGATCTGCTGCTACACTCCCTCTACCGCGATAAAAATTGGATCTACGATTGGCTTGGATATTCGCCATATTATTCACCAGCATGTAAGATTCTTCTACAATCTTGGTCATGAAGTCACCATTGCTCGTGGTGTCCATAGCATTATGATATTTATCCTCAACTCCGTTGTAGAAAATGTTGAGGAGATGAGAGTCTGTGAAACTATGATGTGGACAATCATTGGTATACTCCTTGAATCTATCCCAAACTGCATGGAAACTATCAGTACCCAATTGGTGAAATCCAAAAATCTTGTTTTAGAGAGACATAGATCGTGACTTCGTAAAGAAATGCCCCAAAAAGGTTGCCTTATTCGTTTCCCGAGTGGTCAAAGAGTTTGGCTCTAGACTGTTGTAGCATCTCATAGCCTTGTCATTCAATGAGAAGATGAATAAATTGCATTTTAGAGCTTCAGCATGTACCCCATTGTGCTGAATAATATTGTAGATGGCTTCAAATATTTCCAGGTGATGCATACGGTTCTCGGATGGCAACCCATGAAACTGATTATGTTGCACCAAGTTAATGAGACCAGTCTTGATCTCAAAGTCTCTCCTCTCAATAGGAGGCAGACGAATCCCAACACGATTCGTAAAGAAAGCCTCAGGAGTGTCATATTGCGCCAAATTCACCCTCTGTTGAGGTTGATTTTTGCCTTGTTGCCCCGCAGCTGCAACATTTTGCTGGCTGATTTTCTGAACACCTGCATTAGCACCACCTTCAGCAGGTGGATAAATTCCTAGAAGAGCTCTAGGGAAGAGAGGATTGTTTCGAATATGAAGGTTCTCCATGTTGTCACCCATGATGTCTACGAACTCAGAATCCGAAATACCCTCGAGTAGCTTCTCCTTCTTCTTCTATCTCTCTAGAGATCCAAGTTCTTGCTCAAATTCTAGAAGATTCACTTTTCCTTGGCTTTTGGTATGAGGTCTGTTAATGCACCTGAAAGCAAAAAAGCAAAGAAGAAATAGAAGAGATTAAAAAAAATAAAGTAAATGCCTTAGGCACGCAATGAGCCTATGTTCTAAGACGACCTATTGGTCCCCGGCAAGGGCGCCAGAAAACTTAATAGTTAAGGTTTTTTCCCGAGAAAACACTGCAAGCGTACAAATGTATATGTTGTAGTGGTTCGGGATCGAATCCACAGAGACCAAAGGTTGCACGTAAAACTATCAGATCAAACGCGGGCTAAAGCGAAAAAAGGTTTTTAGATTGATGCATCAATTCGAAATTAAGCAAGCAAGAAACAAAGAAATACAGGAGTTGTAAATCAATTGGAGGAAAATGTTGGGTATTGGGTGTTCTTAGGGAAATCGTTTCATCAGGATTTAAGTTTGTTGTCAGGGAAACTTGTAAGGACCATATTGAACTCAATTCATAATTTTATAGTCAACCTACTTCTGTAGCGTCAACTACCTATGTTTAATGATTCTAGACACTAACTTTTGTTGAATTTTGAATCCTAAACATGCATTCTAGAAAAGATTGATTTGTTCATAAATTGCTTACACATCAACTTCCCTTGGCCTAAGACAATTTGCTCACTTATCTTCCTTTCAGAAATTTCATCAAACACTTTTAGTGCGTGAAATATCTTAGTTTCATGAACTAGGTGATCAAGCTAATTCAAGCATTAAACACAAAGACAAGCGAAGATCAATTGATAATTCCCTGATCTAACAACCTAACAATCACATATTCATGAAATCCCTTATGAGAAACCTTAAACCCAACTATAGAACTACTCGCACATGTCAATTAAATGATCACAAAACAGATCAAAGAGAGATTATGATTGTTATTGAATAAAAGACAAAGAAAGGGTTTAAAATCTTCTCTGATTCGAAGTATAGAAGTGATTCTTCTCCCTTAGGTTACAAACGTTCTCTCTTGCTCAAAAACTCATAAAACAACATAATAAAAGAATGAACACAAGTTTAGGTATTAGACATGTAATTTGGTTCTCGAAATCTCGGTTCAGTTCCACAAAATTGGTCTGCGAATTGTGACAAGGATCGATCGATCCCTGACCAGGATCGATCGATCAATCCCTGTCATTCTGCCATAATTTTTCAACTCTTCAATAACGCTTCCTTCGATGCTTGAAGTCCGTCCAAAATTTGTTCTTTCCGTACACTCAAGCTCATTACCTGTAAAAACACTAAAGAACACAAAATTGCTCCAAAGAGAACCGAATACATACTAAAATAGCATATATCTCGACTAAAACCACAATAAAATCCTAGAAAATGCTAATACATCAACCTTCTCATCTTTACCAAGTATTCCTCTCGTGAGTTCTTTAAGCCAGATTGCTTGCTTTGCGACTTCTGTAGCTTCCATAAACTTTGCTTCGCAGAAAGATAATGCGATTGTGGGTTGTTTTTACGAAGTCCATGTCATTGGTGATGAGTCAAGGTAAACAACGTGTCTTGGAGTGCTCCTCCCATCATCAACATCTATGTTATGGCTGTTATCCCTATATCAGACGATTTTTGTTGACCCGTCTCTCTTAAAAAAAATCCCAAGTCTGTGGATCCTTTTACATACCTTAGAACACGTTTGAGGGCTTGTCCGTGACATTCTCTAGGATTCTGCATGTATCAGCTTAGTGCTTCATGTTGGTGGGCAAGTTTTAAAATTTGTAAAAGCCTGTTTCCTATCAATAACTTAATCCGCAAATGCACGGATATGTCATCGTAGTACTTGGGGGTCGAACCACAAGGAGAAAACTTAGACTAGATGGACCTAAGCTTTGGGAATACACATTTAAACTTAATCTAAGCAATTTAGGGAAGTTGGGTTTTGCTTTAGTTTTCTTAAGGTTCTAAAAGTAAAAGCAAAGCAAGAAAGCAAACATAAACTTCAAAAGANAACTTGTAATAAACTATGAACTAAGATGATGGACCCATAAATGTCATAATTGATCCACTTAGATAGACGGTGATAAGGGTGTTAGATCAAACTATTGAGCGCAAATCCTAGACCAAAGGCAATACTAGCCTAATTCACTCTTATGGCAAGAGGCTATTTCCTTATCAATTGCATTCACTCACGCTCTCGCTTT
>OVAN01007260.1:1596-19940 GCA_900406275.1 Anastatica hierochuntica | reverse complement strand
TTTGTGAATTTCACTAACAAATTCGTTGAGTGTTGTTGGGAGGCAGGGCATCACGAACAAGATACACACTTCTATGTTTTATTTATCGTTTTTTCTACAACAGCTAAAAGGTTTTTGGTGACAAAGAAAGTGTGTCAAGTTCATCATGAGAAATAGCTACTCTCCATGCTCTTAAGAGAAACTCACAAAAAGATGGATTGTGACCAAAGAAAACGTGGAGGAGAAAAAGCCTATAAGGAAAATATAAGCTTGCAGAAAGGAGCAGTAAGAAGCAACTTATCTTTTATGATGAAGCAGTGCTTATCATTGGAAAAGTTCAAGTTCAAAAGGAGGATGAAAAAAATGAAAAGAAAGTCTCAATGTATTATGATTATCGAAAGATTCAAAATGTCAACTACTATGTGAAGCATGAGATTGGAGTAGAAAAGAAGATCAAAGCTCTGGGCCTTTAGTAGAAAAGTACAAAGGTGTACAAGTCATCTTTGATCATGAGCCTTGGCCATAATTCCCACACTTTGGTCATGATTATCAAGGTTGAGATTCCCTGAGGATATGTCGAGTGAAGTCAACTCATGGTGAATCAGTGGTTAAACCAGACTGTGACTACGATTTTATCACATTTTCACAACTGCTCAAAGTGATAGAGTGTGTATCAAGTTCGATTTGTGTCTTTTACGTCTTCTACAACACTAAAACGTAAGAATCTTTGTGCCTCGTATCGTTTTAAAATCCATATTTCTAAAGAGAAACCACAGTGATTTTTACGTAGATTGTTGTTTATAAATCACATATGTTTTAAAATGTTTAGTGATGAGGTCTGAATATGTTGAAATGTTTGGTTCGTTGATCGTGGACTTAATTGATAATCTCAGGAAACTCAGGTATGCACTAATCACATTTTCGAGTTTAGTATGTGTTTCAGGAGTAGGGATTTTCGCAAGGACTCTTAGTGCAATTTCAGTAATAATCTTAATCATGTGGTGAGTCTTCTCGTCAGAGGTAAGTTTTTTTTTTGAATGCTTTATGCCAACCAAGCAGGAGGAAATTATCCAGAGGTTAGGACGATGCGTAGGATTTAGGGGGAGCATTTAAGTTTAGGATGACAAGTTTTTCTTGGTCTGTAAATCCTACCTGTTTTTAGACATCTCATTCTCGGATTTTGAAATTGAACTCTTTTGTTTTGAGTCATTTGAAGTTGGTACCATGTACGTTGTTTTGAATTGAGATGCTTATGTGGAAAAGAGAGTCTTTTGGATCTTGATGGATAATGGGTGTTTCTTTTTGGAAGATCTACGTGTGACTATTTGACATACACTGTGAGTGTAGTTTCTGGAAGTGTTTTTGAACATAGGAAAGCTTGGATTGACAAAAACAATCAAAAAAAGAGAGATTGAAAAGGAGTTGTGGCATGCTTGTACCTGTCGGAACAAGGGAAAGCTGTTGAACCAGAACGTCGGCTGAGTTGGCACAACTTAGATGACGTGGCACTGAAGATGACGATGGGATGCAATATCTTTCTGATCACGTCAATATATGATTTGGAAGATATTCATTAAACAGAAAAGGAAAACCAGAAGATCTTTGTATCAAAGAAGAATAAAAGGAGAAAAGATTGTGTTATGTTAGGTCAAGCAAAAAATATTCTAAAAAACGTGTGTTTAGGTTTTGCTTGATGTGTGAACAAGAGAGCTGAGAGACATTAGAAATCGTCTCAAGAGCTTGTTCTTTGAGAAGGATCATGGGTGATAAGCTGCGAAGCTGTGTGTAAAACCGATCATGGTTGTGATTTTGATTCTTAATAGAAAGTGTTATTCGGTATCGAGTATTGGAAATCGAGTTTATAGCCTTTACACTAACCACTAGTAAATTTCATAGATTTTGAAGCTAACCACTAGTTAAAGAAGTGTGAGTCAACATTCATCCAAATTCTTATTTTGAATTGTGTGTGAGTGACTGTGTGCACAATTTTTCGGGTAAGGAGAGGAGGGAAGAACATATTGGTCGGAAATATTTGAGGCCAAGATTTTGCATCCACAGTAAAAAACCATCGACAATAATGTTTACAATAACTTGTCTTCGTAGAGACTCAATGTAATAAAAAACCATCGACAATAATGTTCACAATAACTTGTCTTCCTAGAGACTCAATGTAAGTCTCTTCTATGTTTATCTGCATTATTCTTTATTAACTCTAGAGCTCTTATCAAATGTATCTTGATATCATTCAACAACTTATCTCTTTTTTGCAACTGTACCTCCAAATCAAAGTTTACAGTAAAACTTTTTTCAAACTTTATCAAAACAGAAGGATCCTCCCACACACCACCTTGAAAGGAGATATTTGAATAGATTAGTGAAATGTAGTATTATACGAAAATTATGTTCATGTCAAAAGTTGGTACCATCATCTAGGGTGAGTAGATGTGAAACATCTACAATATGTTTCTAAACATCTATTGAGGACTTCAGTTTGTGCATCGATCCATAGATGATATATTGTATTAAAGTTCAATTTAGTCTTAGTCCGCCTAAAGCACACCATCTAATGATAACTCAAGAAAATTGTATCTCTGTCAAAGATAATTGAATCGGAGAAATTATGTAATTTGACTATCTCTTTGATAAAACATGCTGCCACTTTAGTTGTTGTGTATGGATGACGACCTATGAACTGTACATACTTGCTCAATCGATTTAATACCACAAGACTGAAATTACAGTCTTTAGAAGTTGGTAAGCCGTCAGTCAAGTCCATAGATAGCTTTAACCAAACCATGTAAGTGCGGTAGCAGTTCTGTTGGCATTAAAGTGGAATAATTGTGTGTTTTTCATACTCCACGCTCAGTAACATATTTCTGAATATCCTTTATGTGATTATTCCTATGAAATTCTCCTCTATGTGTTTCACAGTCTTCAGAACCCCATAATATCCATTAGCTAATCCATCATGAAATTCGTGTAAAATTAAAAAAATATGAGTAGATGATGAGGGGATCATTAGTCTTCTTTTATACAATAATCTCCCTTCCACTATAGTGAATCCCTTTCCCACACACTGTCCCATCTCAACCTCCTAAATCAAGTGATATTTTATCTATTTACAACACGTAATAAGATCAACATACCATCACCAAGAAGCATGTCATCCACTTCCACATCATTGACAAAATCAACATAGTTAACATTGACACAACTTGGTGTCATGGCTCCTCTCTCAATCGCAAAACTAAACTCTTACGAAGTGTTTATTATAATTGGTTGGAGTAAATCTCCACTCCTAACTTCATTTTAATTCAAATAAAGGCAGAATGGACTGAAAAGATAAACTCTGAATAAAAAGGAAACAAAAAAGAGCCTTGGTGTCAAGCATGATAACAATATTGTTGGTGAATCTCCTGCTATAACAATCCTACGTTCTTTGAAACTAACTCAATCTATCATCTGGAACCAACAATCGCATGTAATCACACTGATCTAATCGATCATCCACTTACTTCTCTAGATCTGAAGCTATGATATGCGATTCAAGAACAAAAAGAAGATTAGGTAGAAGAAGATAACGACACAAGAGATTTATCCAGTTCGGGGGTTAAACCACCACCCTACGTCTGGCCGAGGATTCTCGGAATTCACTAGATCGGAAAACTTTCCCGGAGAAAACTCCGATACACCGTTGATACTCTTTGAATCGCTCACCAAGTCTCTCTCTGTCTCCTCACACCCAACAGAGATCCTTTTTCAATTACGAAGAGATTAAGCAAGAAGAAAGAAGAGCCCAAAGCTATCTACTAAAAACTTTCTCTCTCTCACCTGAAATCGTTAACCCATTTAACGATTTCTCAACAACCTTCTTCTCCGATCAAAACTCAAGGAAAGAGCTTTTAGCTAAAACAAAAAAGCCAGCTCATCACTTTCTCAGAGATCCAAAAACGTCTTCACTAAGTGTACTAACCCCTCTTTTCTCATAAATTTGAAAAAAACGGATAGTCAAAGAATTGATTTTACCTTGACTTAAACCAGTCAAGCAAACCAAACCAAATCAACCTGAAGATCAAACCATTCTTCAACATACTCCATCTGGTTTGTTCTTCTCTCTAAGATTAGTGAACTCCTCCTCGGATTTGCGACTCTGTTTAACTAACAGACACACCCAACAAGTCCAACAGATCCTTGAATTTGTTGACCGGTAACACCTTGGTGAAAACATCAGTTGGATTAACACTAGTGTGTACCTTTGTGACCTTCAACACACCTTCCTCAACATTCTCACGAACATAATTCATCTTCACAACCATATGTGTTAGTGCGACCATGATAGACGTTATTCTTGGCTAACGCTAAGGCACTTTGTGAGTCACAACCAATTTCAACCTCATCCTGCTTATATCCAAACTCTGCACATAAGCCCTTTAACCAAGCAGCTTCTTTAGCAGCCTCAGTCATCGTCATAAACTCTAACTCTGTAGTCGACAAGGCCACCACAGACTGCAAGTATGACTTCCAAATGATCACATTCTTTCCAGATAAAAAAGTGTAACCTGTTAAAGACCTTCTCCTATCTAGATCAACAGCGTAATCTGCATCACAAAACCCACTGATTTTCACACCTGTGTCTTTCCTGAATAACAGACAAGTCTTAGAAGAACCCCTGAGATATCTTAGTATCCATTTGACAGCTATCCAATGTTATTTGACCGGTTTGCTCATGTATCTACTAACTACCCCAACAGGATATGCAAGGTCAGGCCTACTACCTATCATTGCATATATAAGACTTCCAACTGCATTGCAATATGGAATGGACCTCATATATTCTGCATCCTTCTTTAATTTTTCCTCTGAAGCAACACATAATCTGATATGCATTCCAAGTGGTGTACTCACTGGTTTAGCTTTGTCCATACCATATGTCTTTAATACTTTCTCTATGTAATCCTCCTGAGATAATTTCAGAGTTCCATTCACTCTATCCCTGATGATATCTATGCCTAGAATTTTCTTAGCCAGACCTAAATTCTTCATCTCAAACCGAGACCCTAGCTGTTCCTTTAGCGTAGAAACCAGATTTATGTCCTTACTAGCTACTAGCATATCATCCACATACAATAGAAGGTATAAGTATGTACCTGCAGAGCATTTGATGTACACACATTGATCCATGTTACCTCTGAAGAAACCATGCTCCAACATAAAGGCATTGAAATTTTGATTCCATTGTCTAGGGTTTTGTTTCAATCCATACAAAGACTTCTTCAAGAGACATACCATGTTCTATTTCCCTTTAACCACATATCCTTCTGGTTGCTCCATGAATATTTTCTCCTCAAGATCCCCATGAAGAAGTGCGGTTTTCACATCTAGCTGCTCTAATTCCAAGTCCTCTTGAACCACAATAGACATCAAGTACCTTATATATACATGTTTCACAACCGGAGAGAAAATTTCGTTGTAATCAACCCCTTCGGTTTGACTGTATCCTTTTGCCACTAACCGAGCCTTGAACCTAGGACCCTCTACTCCTTCTATTCCAGGTTTTCTTTTAAAAATCCACTTGCAACCGATGACCTTCCTGTCCTCTGGTCTTGGAACCAGAATCTAAGTAAAGTTCTTGTTTAAAGATGTTATTTCCTCATCAGCTGCCAGATTCTAGTCTTTCCATGTAGGATCCCTTTTGGCCGCCTGGTAATCTGCAGGTTCCAATGACCCACCATCTTCAGAAGCTTGTAACGCCACACCCACAAAATTACCTTCCACAAATCTAGCTGGTCTTCTTATCTCCCTTCTGCCTCTGTCCCGAGCCAACTTGTAGCTACCCTGAGTATCCTCTTCTATTTCATCTAAAGCAACTAAAGGTATCTCTCCACTGCTGCTTCTTATTGTGACCTGCTTAGATACTGTACCATGTTCCCCTGAATCTACCTCACTGTCTACCTCTGAAACTCCACCAGAACCAACAACCTTCTCTTGATCTAAATCCCTGAGCTCTAAACTTAGAAATTCTGTGTCATTTTCTTCCTTGACCTTGCCCATTTCTCTAAGAAGATCCTTGTAGCTTTCTCCTTCATTAAAAGTGACATTTCTGCTAACTATGCTCTTCTTATCATCCAGTGCCCAGATTCTGAAACGTTTAATACCAGTGGGATATCCCAGAAATATCCCCTTCTTTGCTCTTGGTTGTAACTTGCCTTCATCTGCAAAAAAATAGCACACACAACCAAATCTTTTAAGGTTAGAGAAATTAGGAACAAATTTAGACCAAACCTCCTCAGGAACCTTATTCTCAATTGCTGAAGAGGGAGACCGATTGATCAAGTAGACAACAGTATTCACAGCCTCTGCCCAAAAAGCCTTAGGTAGACCAGACTCGTTTAACAAGCTCTTGACTTTTTCTAGAATTGTTCTGTTCATCCTCTCCACCACCCCGTTTTGCTGTGGGGTATAAGGAACTGATAAATGTCTTGCAATTCCTTATTCTGAGCAGTATGAGTCAAACTCCTTGTTGCAAAACTCGAGCCTGTTATCAGTCCGTAGCTTCTTGAGTTTTGAACCAGTTTCATTCTCCACCAGAACCTTTCATTCTACAAACTTTTCAAAAGCTTGGTCTTTGGTTTTCAGGAAATAGACCCAAAATTTTCTGGAACAATCATCTACCAGACTCATAAAATAATGACACATTCCCAAAGACTCTGGAGTTGAAGATGACCCCCATAAGTCCACATGTACATAGTCCAAACAACTTTCACTGGTGTGCTTTCCTGTTGAGAAGCTTACCCTATGTGACTTACCAAACACGCAGCTCTCACAGGAAGACATAGTAGATACCTTATTTCTATCTAAGTAGCATTTCCTTACAAGTATATTCAGCTTTGACTGACTTATGTGGCCTAATCTACTGTGCCATAACTGAGTTTCATCCTGACCATCCATTGAACTTACTTCACCAAGATGAATTGACCCTAGTAAGAAGTACAGAGAACCTATCTTCTTAGCTTTAAGGATAGTTCTGCAGCCTTTCCTAACCTTGAAATTCCCATTTTCTGACCCAAAAGCACACCCTTGATTTTCAAAAGTTCTTAAAGAGAGTAGATTCCTTGAAAATTGAGGTACATACCTTACATTTGATATTGACACAAAAGATTCCTCTGAATTTTTCACCATAACAGTACCAATACCTTTTACCTCAGAAATTGTTTCATTTCCCATTCTTACCCTTCCTGCATCGTACTCCTTCAAGTTTGTAAACCAATCTCTTCTTGGAGTCATGTGAAAAGTGCAGCCTGTGTCCAGAATCCAAGTCTCATTGAAGTCCACCATTTCTGACACATTTGCTTCTGAAACAATCAGAGACTCCACATACTTTACACCATTAACCGTAGAAGACTCCCCTTTCTCCTGATGGTAATCCTTTTGTTTGAGATGAGATCTCTTGGGGCAGTTTCTTTTAAAGTGCCCTTCAGCTCCACATGTCCAACAAGTAGGTTTCTTACCTTTAGACTTTGATCTCGATTTCCCTTTGTTCTTGTTTCCACCATTGTTTCTGTTTGTACTCCTGCCTCTTGTACTTTGCTCAGAAAACAAACATTCACCTTGAGTCTTAACTCCCTTTACAGATTCACCCAATTCCAGTTGCTTTGAGTTAATTGCATTCACAACTTCATCCAATGTTAAAGTGGACTTACCATATCTCAGCGTGTCTCGCAATTGATCAAATTGCTTAGGCAAAGACATTAAGAGGAGGATGGCCTGGTCCTCATCTGAGATGTTCACCATAACATTGCTTAAGTCTGTGATGATCCTCAAAAATTCATCAAGATTTGCTTCAACAGATATCGACTCTTTCATCTTATACCCATATAATCGTTGCCTCAGGTATATTCGATTAGGCAGAGCCTTTGACATGTACATGGAATCATGTTTCTTGAACATCTCTGCAGCAGTTTGAAGATGAATTATCTTTCGGAGAATCTGATCAGTTAAGCTGAGATCGATTGTGCTTCGCACCTTCCTCTGCTTCTCTGCAAGAACTGGATCTACCTTCAAACTTGACCTCACAGGCGGATCCTTCTCTATTCCCTTTTCTTTCAGATCTATCTCTTCCTTTATTCCAACTGATTTCTTATCAAGTTCTTCTTCTTGTATCCTCAAAGCCTCCGTTAGGCCAAGAAGTTCCAGGTGCGCAAAGATCTTCTCCTTCCATAGATTGTAATCAATCATTCCGTTGAACTTCTCTACTTAGATCTTAGCGGAAGACATCGTACCAAGAAAAAACAACGATTTCGATTTGCTATAGCACCCAAACTCAGGCTCTGATACCACTTGTTGGTGAATCTCCTGCTATAACAATCCTACGTTCTTTGAAACTAACTCAATTTATCATCTGGAACCAACAATCGCATGTAATCACACTGACCTAATCGATCATCCACTTACTTCTCTAGATCTGAAGCTATGATATGCGATTCAAGAACAAAAAGAAAATTAGGTAGAAGAAGATAACGACACAAGAGATTTATCTAGTTTGGGGGTTAAACCACCACCCTAAGTCTGACCGAGGATTCTCGGAATTCACTAGATCGAAAAACTTTCTCGGAGAAAACTCCGATACACCATTTATACTCTTTGAATCGCTCACCAAGTCTCTCTCTCTCTCCTCACACCCAATAGAGATCCTTTTTCAATTACAAAGAGATTAAGCAAGAAGAAAGAAGAGCCCAAAGCTATCTACTAAAAACTCTTTCTCTCTCTCACCTGAAATCGTTAACCCATTTAACGATTTCTCAACAACCTTCTTCTCCGATCAAAACTCAAGGAAAGAGCTTTTAGCTAAAACAAAAAAGCCAGCTCATCACTTTCTCAGAGATCCAAAAACGACGCCGTCTTCACTAAGTGTACTAACCCCTCTTTTCTCATAAACTTGAAAAAAAACGGATAGTGAAAGAATTGATTTTACCTTGACTTAAACCAGTCAAGCAAACCAAACCAAATCAACTTGAAGATCAAACCATTGTTCAATAAATACTGTTAACTTTAGTGTACGAATCCAGTTAGATTCGTCCCCAAGATACTCACGCTTGTTCAAAGAAACTTGGTGGATTGAAAGGAGATTAGAGGTTCGAGTTCAGAGAAGCTAAGCTAACGACACAGGTGTTTAATGAGTTCGGAGAACTTCCCCTACGTCTCGCCGGAGATACTTCCGGAATCCACTAGCACAACCACCGAGAACAAGTCTCTTGTTTTTGTTACAGATTCCTCTCTCTCTATCTCTCTCGCTCACCTTCTAGATGCTTCTCGTTACAACACACTCAACACAAGAGAAAGAGTGTAACCCCTAAAAGGCCTCAACTGTTACTGGGCTTCATGGACTTTATTTAAACCATTTACAACAAGCCCATTTATCTACCCTTAGTATCGATTCTACCTTTGAGACTAAGGAAAAAATATATTAAGAATAAGAGAGAGACTTATCTAGAGCAAATGACATAATCTTCAAATCTCCACCTTGTCCTTTTGCTCCTTCTTTTAATCTTGTGAGCTAGTAGTCTCGGATTTCTACCTCCGGATTCTTTGAGCAAACCACTCACCAACCACACCACCTTGTGACTCCTCTGAAACTTCCTTCAGAGTCCTGGAAAACCTCCCAGCCTGAGTAATCCTACTCAGCCAGTTGCATACTGCAACTATTATTCTTCCTTTGTAATCCTTAGCAGCTTCAAAGCTTCCTGAAGCTTACCCACTGGTAGTATCTTTATAAATGCATCTGCAGGATTGTATGTTGCTATCTTGACCACTTTCAGGATTCCTTCACTGATCAATTCCCTCACAAAATGATACTTGACTGCTACATGCTTTGTCCTTTCGTGGAACACAACATTCTTCGCTAAAGCTATACAACTTTGCGAGTCACAGTGAATTGTAACGGTCTCCTGCTTCACTCCTAATTCACCTGCTAACCCCTGCAACCAGACTGCCTCTCTAGCCGCCTCTGTCAGTGCAATATATTCTGCTTCTGCTGTTGAGAGGGCAATCACTTTCTGCAGCCTTGACCTCCAGCTGATAGTGTTCCCACCAACAGTAAACACCACACCAGTTGTAGACCTTCGCTTGTCTAGATCAGCTGCATAGTCTGAATCCACATAATCTTGTATCAGAAAATCACCTTCCTTCCTGTAACACAGCTTCACATCCAGTGATCCATTAATATACCTCAGAATCCATTTTATCGTAAGCCAATGTTCCTTCACAGGATTACTCATGAACCTACATACTAAACCAACAGCGAAAGCTAGATCCGGTCTAGTTCCTATCATAGAATACATCAAACTACCTACTGCACCTTGATAATCCACACTTTGCATAAAGTCTTTATGCTTCTTTACCTCCTCCTCAGAAGCTGTTCTGAGGTTAAAGTGAACTCCCATCGGTGTAAGCACTGGCTTGGATTGATCCATACCAAAGTTTCCTAGTACCTTATGAAGATACCCTTTCTGCGAGATTGTTAAGAGACCTTTAGCTCTATCTCTTTTTATTTCCATCCCTAAAACCTTTCTAGCATCTCCAAGGTCCTTCATCTGAAATTCTTTATTCAACTTACTCTTTAACTCTGAGATATGTCCTTTATCTCTTGAAGCTATCAATATGTCATCCACATAAAGAAGAAGATATACATATTCATCATTTTCCAGCTTCTTGTAGTACACAAAACTGTCATACTCACTTCTGTTATACTCTACCTTCTTCATAAAATCATTAAACCTACAGTTCCATTGTCTTGGAGACTGTTTCAGACCATACAAAGACCTCTTGAGTAAGCAAACTCTGTCTGGATATTTCTTATCAACATACCCTTCTGGCTGCTCCATATATATTTCCTCCTCTAAATACCCGTGTAGAAATGCAGTCTTCACATCCATCTGCTGTAATTCCATGTCGTAATGTACTACAAGAGACAAAACTAATCGTATGGACACATGCTTGACTACCGGAGAAAAAATATCTTGATAATATGTTCCCTCCTTTTGTGAGTAGCCTTTGGCTACCAGTCTTGCCTTGAATCTGACTCCTTCTAATTCTGAGAGACCTGGCTTCCTTTTAAAAACCCACTTGCACCCAATAGGCTTTTGTGTTTTAAATCTGTCCACTAACACCCATGTTCTATTCTTCTGCAGAGAATGCATCTCTTCATCGACAACTTCTCCCCAAAAATCACTGTCAGGATCCAACATAACTTCTTGATAGCTGGAAGGTTCTACCATTCCACCATCTTCTGTGACCAGCCCTGCAAATCCAGTGAAGTCATCCTCATCATCATCACCATATATCTCAAACTCTTCAACCCTAACAGGCATCTTAGTTTCCCTTTTAGGTTTGTCTCTACTATCTCTCTGATTCTCAACATCCGATGCTCCTGTATTTCCACCTGAGTCTGTCTGCCTTAGTGTGCTCTGATGTTGATCACTCTGAGATAAACCTGCATCTGATTCCATAGCTCCACCTTTCTTTGAGCTTCCTTGTTCTCTGATTGTACCTGCAACATCACCAGAAAACATTTTATCAGTCAATGTTGGATAAAGAGAAGAAGTCATACCTGATGTTTCTGCAGCCACTATGTCTTTGTACATAGCATCTTCTCTGAATATAACATTTCTGGAAACCAAAAATTTCTGTTCCTCTATTAGCCACACTCTAAAACCTTTGACTCCCACTGGTTAGCCTAAGAAAGCCCCTTTCTTGGCCCTTGGATTCAATTTCCCATCATCTGAGTGACAATATACAATACACCCAAACCTTCGTAAACCTGAGTAATCTGGTGCCACTGATGTCCATAGCTCCTCAGGGATCTTAAAATCCAAAACCGAGGAAGGAGACCTATTAATAATAAATACTGAAGTAGAAGCAGCTTCTGCCCAGAATTTATGCCATTCTCACTTAGCATACTCTTTAGTTTGTTCATGATGGACCTATTTCATCTCTCAGTCACCCCATTCTGTTGGGGTGTATATGTGCATGTCCTATGTCTAAACATTCCGTCCTCTTTGCAAAAACCATCAAACTTGAGGTTGCAATATTCTAAGCCGTTATCAGTTCTTAGCTTTTTCACCTTTCTACCTGATTGGACCTCTACCATCTTCTTCCATTCCACAAATTTATCAAACGCCTCATCTTTTGTCTTCAAGAAATAAACCCATGTTTTCCTTGACCAGTGATCTATAAAAGATATAATGTATTGGCTGCCACTTAGACTGTGTGGTACATTGGGAGACCCCCAAAGATTCGAGTGTATGTAATCCAGCTTGTTTTTTGTGACATGTTGAGCTGAGCTGAAACTTAGACTGTGTGTTTTCCCCATTATGCAGTCCTCACAAAACTTCACTGTTGAGATCTTACTGCCTTCCAAACACCCTTTCTTTACCAACTCATCAAGTCCTTTCTGTCCTATATGTCCTAATCTACTATGCCAGAGATGAGTACTGTCTTCCTTACCACAATCCTTCTGAGCACTTGACTCAGCTGCTGAGCATAACCCTGTACTTAAAGCAGAACCCTGTAATATGTACAATGCATCTCTTCCTTTTCTTTTACCTTTCATTATCACTGTACACCCCTTCACTACCTTAAGTAACCCATTACCCCCTCTGAACTCACAGCCTTTTTCTTCTAGAGTTCCTAAGGATATCAAATTTCTAGAAATATCTGGCATATATCTTACATCACTAAGCAAGAAAGTAGTGCCATCAGGATTCTGATATCTAACTGAACCTTTACCCTCAACACTAGAGTGTGAGCTATTGGCCATTCTTACTCTACCAGAGGTCACCGGCTTAAGCTCAACAAAGAATTCCTCCCTAAAGGTCATATGAAAAGAACAACCTGTATCTAAAACCCACTCATCCTGATTCAACTCATCTTGAGTCAGATTAACTTCTGATGCAATCAACCCCACCAAGTCTTGGGCATCATCCTTAGCAAGTGCAGATTCACCCTTTCTTTGTGAACCATTCTTGTGCTTATTCCTGTCTAGCCACTTATAACACTATTTCTTAAAGTGGCCTTCCTTGCCACAAATCCAGCATACTCTTTTGCCATCCTTTGACTTTGACATGTCTATAGACTTGTTCTTTCCAGACTGATCCTTCTTAGTCTCAGACCTTCCTCTTACGAAATATGCTTCTGAAAGATTCTTAGTACTTGACTTTTCCTTCAGATCTTTCTCCTTTGATCTGGCTGCACCTGCAACATCCTCCAGTCTTATTGCTTCCCTACTGTACTTCAGTGTCTCCTTGAGGGAATCATATTTCTGTGGGAGAGAATTCAACAATAAAATTGCCTGAACTTCTTCAGGAACCTCGATACTGAGATGATTGAGATCTCCAATAAGCTTCAAGAAATCATCTATATTCTCATCGATAGTTCTACTATCTTGCATCCTAAAAGAATACAACATCAGTTGAGAATATAGACGATTTGGCAGGGACTTAGACATGTACAGACTCTCAAGAAGTGCCCAAGTCTGAGCGACCATTGTACATATCTCAATTTTCCTAAGAACCTTATCTCCAACATTCAGCAAGATGACGTTCATAGCCCTTTCGCATCTCTCTGTTCTCGCTTCATCAGTCGCTTCCTGTTTCTTTCTAATCTCTGGATCTTTCTTCGTCTCTTCCACTTCTGCAATTGGAATCGTCCGCTTCCAGAGTGAGAAGTCACCGGTTCCATCGAACCTATCAACCTCAAGACGAGCTCCTGACATTCTTGATATCGCTGATCTACCTTCGATCTGCTTCCTCCTTCAATCACCCTTCGCGAGATTTGTGCTCTGATACCAATTTGTACGAATCCAGTTAGATTCGTCCCCAAGATACTCACGCTTGTTCAAAGAAACTTGGTGGATTGAAAGGAGATTAGAGATTCGAGATCAGAGAAGCTAAGCTAACGACACATGTGTTTAACGAGTTCGGGGAACTTCCTCTACGTCTCGCCGGAGATACTTCCGGAATCCACTAGCTCAGCCACTGAGAACAAGTATCTTCTTTCTGTTACAGATTCCTCTCTCTCTATCTCTCTCACTCACCTTCTAGATGCTTCTCGTTACAACACACTCAACACAAGAGAAAGAGTGTAACCCCTAAAAGGCCTTAACTATTACTTGGCCTCATGGACTTTATTTAAGCCAAGCCCATTTATCTACCCTTAGTATCGATTCTACCTTTGAGACTAAGGAAAAAATATATTAAGAACAAGAGAGAGACTTATCTAGAGCAAAGGACATAATCTTCATTTAGATTTTGCATTGCACTCTTTTATCAATCAGTAACTTTCCTATGTGAAGCATGATCCCTGTTATGGATGTTTTTAGAGATGTTCTTTGCTAAGTACTACAGAAAAAAGAGAATAACGTAGAAGGAACGAGAGTGATGAAAGAGATTCTTATTGATCAAAGAGAAAGCCAAATTACAACAATAGTGGGTCAAGAACCCTATATTTGCTGTAAACAATAAGCTATCTCCTATATCTCAAGTGTTTCTCTCTAGGTTATTTACTAAATGTTTTACACGAACCCTTAGGTTTTGTATTTATAGCTAGAAATTAGTCGTTATACTCTTACAATTAGGAGAGTCTATGTTTATCCGTAAATATTTGTCATTATCTCCTTATTCCGTTAGGATATGCCTTATCAGGTTGGAAGTCTTCTATCTTCTTGCCTCTGGGCACACTTTCGGGGTCCTGCTTCCTGCTTCTAGGCATTCCTGTGCCTTAAGCTTTTACTGTTGTACTGCATCCACACCAGGGAATTCTCATGGCTCGAATTACTCCCAACAGTTTCCCCTTATTGTCAGGGTTCGATCTGAAGCTAGAGAATAACGTGTTTTCACCTTGCTTTAGCAAGAAGCAGCGGACTTTCCTTTTCCTTTGGAGGTGTGAGTGCAGCGTCTGGGTCCTTTACCTTTAGCTTTCACCCTTGAGGCACCCCTGCTGACGTTCTTCTTGCCTTTTTGTCGTTTGGCTTCCGGCCTTGGGATGGTTCGAATTTTGAATTGTAGTTTGTTGGAGAGCATCTCGGTATCTGTTACCAATGAATTGGAGATCTTGGCCGTCATTTTAGATTCCCTTTGAGGTTTTTCGAGAAAGAAAGGGAGATCTTCCCGGGATTCGCGACTCATCATTTAACGCATGCGCTTTGTTTCCTCTCTCTTTCTTTGGTGCTTAATTTATTTCCTTTTTCTCGTTTTCCTTTTCCTCTTTTTCTCCATTTTTGCTTTTGGTTCCCTTTCTCTCTGCGATAATCACTCCCCTTCTTTGCTCTTCCAGCTTCCGTTATCCACAAATCAAGGTACAATTTTCGTCCTATATCCTTCTTATTGGCCCCTTTAGGCTAGGGCTCAGTAGTCGTCGATATAATCTAGAGTTTTATATGATTTAGGGACTTTTCCTTTGAGTCCACGATCTGATATATGACTCTTAGGAACTTTTCCTTTGAGTCCACAATCTGAGATATGACTCTTATCAGATAAAATGGCGAGCTGCCCCGATGAATTTTCTCATGTGGCTTCCTAATTTTTGGGAGTGATTTGAGCGGTGAATTCCCCTGGTTTGGATGCATTATGACAGTTTGAGCATGGAGCAAGGGAATGACCAGAAGCAAAAAGCATGATGCTGGAAGTGAGCCTACGAGTAGGAAGCTAGAGGAATTCGTACCCGATAAAAGACTCCTAGAAGAATAAGAAGATCATGACCTAACAGTTCATGTACATTCGTTAGAAAAACCCTAGAGAGAAAGACATTAAATCCTAGAGTTAGCTTCTAGTTTACGACAAATAAGGGTTGAAAACCTATCATCGTTGTAATTGGAGTCATTCTCTTGATTAATAAAGAACCTTTCACTACATTCCATACTTATCTATGTTTACTTCTTGCTTCTGTAGTGCTTCACAAAAAACATCCCTGAAAACATCCATAACATTTCGGTGCTAGAAAGGAGGGGAGCTCAACAAAATAACTACGTGACGATGGCAGGAGATAACGCAGATATCATGCTCACAACATCCACTCAAATCGACCTAAGTTATGAGGAGATGAGATCTCATTTGGAAACCTTGCAGAAATGGATCGACTAGATGGAGCAAATCAGGTTAGACCAGACTCCTACTGGACCCCACACGATGATGGCCACATAATTGCAGAACCTCAAACAACAAATGGAGGCTTTCATAAAGAAGCTTCGGGAAGATGCACAATGTCTGCAACGGTTGGAGCTAGAGAACGAGAATTTAAGGTAGACAAACTCTACATTAACGGCCAATAAGGCAGTAGGCCAACAATTCAGAGTGCATGTAGCTCGGATGCCGGACTTGGACGTTACCCCAACCAACAACTCATGCGAAAGAGGAGATCTAGCTGCTATGGGAAATCTAGGGAACAAAGATCATGCCCATGGGCAAGAGGATCTGGTGGAGTTGCAGGGCCAGCAGGTCGTTAACCGTATCCCGTAGTCCGATGAGGCCAGGCGCCTAGAGCATATGTTCTTTAACAAACTTGAGGCACTTGAATCAATGATTGAACATCTTCATGACGTTGCACCTCCCCTAAGAAACAGTGCCTTAAACTCATACGCAGACACTCCCTTCACGGAGGAGATCACACTCATCGACATGTCCAAGATTTTTTCTTTCCCCGCCATGAAGTCGTACGATGGAACCTTCGATCTAAACAATTACATTGCACAATACAGGGAAAAGATGCTCATAGTATCAATCTAAAAGGATATGAGAAAAGCAACCATTTACAAGTGGTTCAAATCCAGCCTTACCAGCGCTGCCTTACAGTGGTTTATTACCATCCTAGATAGAAGCATAATGTCCTTCACTACTCAAACTGATTTGTTCGTTGAACAATTTGCCAACAACAAGGTCACCCCTAAGTATTCTGATGATCTCTATTAGATCAAGCAACGCAAGGCAGAACCACTCCGCAGCTATGTGCAGCATTTTAATCAGGAGAAGGTGGCCAACCCGATTGTAGTGCCACCACTGTACAAAGATTTGACCAAATACTGATGCACGACGATGGAGGATGTGCTTTCTCGGGCCCAGGCAGATATCAAGTGGGAAGAGGATCTGCCCGCCAGGAAAGCATATTCCTTTAAGCCCGAGTCATGGGTCATACGGACAGAGAAAACCGCCAGAGATGACAAACCCTACCAGAGGCCTTCCAAGGAAGTCGGAGGTAGGGGAGCCAAGGGAGGAAACCGACTCATGGGAAGGAAAAACGGTGAGAGGCTCGCAGTAACCACGTGGCCAGATATTTCAAACATGTCAATATCCAAAGCAGAACTAGTGGACATCCTTAAGCAGATGGGACCCCAAGTCAAGTGGCCTTAGAAGATGAAGTCACCCGACAACCACAGGAATCCCAATAAGTGGTGCGACTTCCATAATGACCATGGTCATAGGACGAAGGATTGCATGTCTCTCAAGATGGAAGCCAATGAGCTGCTTAAAAGGGATACCTCCAAGAATTCCTCTCTGACAAAGCTAAGGAGTTACTAAGGAAACGAAAAGGTGACGTCTAGGTAAGACATAACACCCCATACTCACCTCTAAGACATGACCGAGTGATGAATGTCATATTAGGAGGATAAGAAGTCAGTGGTATCACCCATGCCGCAAAAAAAAAGAGCACGAGAACCGCGAAGAATAGCTAAAGTGTCCAGGCAGCCAAACGTCAAAGCCATAACAAGGAGATTATACGCTTTTCTGGTGAGGAGCAAGAAAATGTATTGAATCCTCATCACGACACCCTGGTTATTTCTTTAATAGTGCCAAACTATTTGGTGAAGAGGGTATGTTGGGGTCAAAAATTGTCCCGAGGAAATCGATGCTTGAAAAGGACTATGGGAACGATGTTTTCTCCTTCGGACTCAGGAATCGTAAGAATACCTAAAAACTCCGAGATTCCCATCGTTCAGACTGCCTCTTCCCGACCTGGCTTCAAAGCTTCGAAGATAGTCGATCATGACCAGTCTCCGTATAAAGTCTGTCCGTCCGCAAGTAACTAGAGCATCCAAGTGCTAAGGTTAGCATCGTTGGTTCTCGGATAACTCTCACATGACTACACGATACGTCCTCCTGAGCGATACGAAACCACCAAAAGCGTTAGAGAACCGCGTCGCTTCGAAGAAATGTCTAAACACCGATTGACGCCAAAACTACGAACGAGCCTTGGAACCGATTGACGACTGAATTAGAGGCCGATCTAGACATCGATTGGAACCAAGACCGGAGGCCCGTCTTGGCGCCAATTGGCGCCAAGACCATGCCCTGGTCTTGGCGCCAAGGCAGAAAATTGGT
>OVAN01007259.1:0-19943 GCA_900406275.1 Anastatica hierochuntica | reverse complement strand
TTAACTGTACGCTTGCAGTGATTTCTTGGGTGAAAACCTGAGCCATCATGTGCCAAACTAGCAGTTGAGCAATGTCTTCATAGGCAGTGTTCTAGCCAAAGCAGCAGCAACAACACCTATGAAAGTGGCTTTGGAGTATATGTTTAGGCGTAGGCCTATTGTTAGGTATCGACCCTCCGCAAAGTGTGTACGGGGGAAGCCTATTGCCACTTCTAGATTCAATGTTGCCTTCCATTGTTTGGGATATACTTTCTGCAATGTTGAAACGAATATAGATGGTTAATTGGAGAAGGCAGTTTCCATATACATTTAAGCAGTTCAAGGGGAGTAACCATTTCCCCTTTCTTCGGATGCGAAAAAAAGAGCTCTTAACAAATCCAGACATTTACGAGATTGACAGTAGTTACAGTTTTTGCAATTAACTTCCTTACCTGCACCATTATAATCGGATGAAGAAATCTCTTTTTTTTTCACTACGCTTTGACTCCTTCGATTGCCGACTTGCAATTTCTGGGTTAGAGCTGGGAGCCTCAAATCGAACTCTGCGATTTGAATTTCCTTTTGTATTCGCCACCATCTTTGTCCATGTATGTTGAGTAGGGTTTCTTCTATTGCAATGGAGAAAGAAGATAAATCAAGGGCACATCAAATCGGCAATCGGCACAGTCGAGAAGGAACAAAGATTCTGCTTTCTCAATTCTATGTTTATCGAGATGGTGGATATTCGAGACTAGATCGAAAGTATTCGAGATATGTTTAGGGTCTGTTTTAATTTTAGTAGTTAATGAAAATTATTTATCATGTTCCGTTCTCTCTCTACGATACAAGTTATTTGTTCATGTGTCTCACTAAGAACACATGAGCATTTTCGTTCAAAAATTAGGAGAAGTACCCTCCAGATAAAAATTTGTGCACTACTTCCCTTTTAATTAAAAACTAGAGTTTTAACCCGCGCAACCACGCGGGTTTCTTAAATAATTTTATATATTATTAATCATGTTTAGATTTTTCGAGTGTCGGGTTTATAATTTTTGGTTATTTCGAGTTTCAGATTCGGGTTCAGGTTTCAAACTTTTAGAATTTTCAGTTATACCGAATTCTGGGTTCGGTTTAGATTTGAGATTTTGGAACTTTCAGATTTCCTCGGATTCTCGTATAGGTTCAGTTTGGATAATATTCAATTCTTGAAATACCGTGAAACAAAACCTGTTAGAGTATTTAAAAAAGATCAGATGACTAAATTTTCTAGTTTATATAAATTATTTATAAACTTTTATAGATTTTTTTAAATTTTATCACTTTATAAAAAAATTTTGAATTTTTATAACAAATTTTATTTAGAAAATAATAAAATTGTAATCTAATTATTTTAAAAGTTATGGATTTAGTTTAAATTTGAAAATAAAATATATTTAAATTTGCTAAATTAAGATTGATGATTTAAAATTGTGTTGATTTAAAATTTTGATAATGATTAAGTGAAAAGAATATTTAAATATTCTAATATGTTTGTTGGAATATGTAAATGAATAATTAGAGTTATTTTAATATATTAGATATATTTAATAAAAAAATTAAAATATGTTCATTTTAAAAAATCACATATGAAAAAGTTTATGTCATGTCTTTTAATAAAATAGATTTTTAAATTATCCACCGACCAAATAACTTTAAATAAAAATATGAGGGTTTTCAATGGAAAAGCACAATATTGGTTACCCATTTTGTGAGTTACAAACTTAAAAATTTCTATCTCAGAAAATTTCTCTAAACATCCCTAAAAATAAACCACTAGACCGGCCTGGTTTAGGGGAACCACGTGATAAGTGTGACAAGTGGAAAGTCAGGTGTACTGGGACCCACTTTTCTACATTCTCGTTTTTCCTTTCCTCTCTTTCAGATCTGAGAAATGAGATTTGGATTAACTCTCCTTTACTTTACTTTCTAATCTCTTCTCCTTCTTCACCTTTCAATGGCGGCTGCTTCATCTACCTGTTTCAACTCCACTCTACTACCTTCATCTCGATCGTTTTCTTCTCCGTCGCGTCTCTTCCCAGTGACGAGCATCTCCACTCGCTCTCTCCTTCTCCCCAAAAGGCGATCCCTCCTATCTTCTTCCACCTCTCGCCTGCGCTTCTCCGCTCTTTGCGTTCGTGATTCTCGAGGTACATATATACTGATGATGTCGACACATTTTTAGAAATCGGTAAATTTAATCAAACCATGTGTGCTCATGGGAATCTTTTGTCATCTTCAAATCTTGATCAAACTGTTTCTTGATTTGATTTAATACTCTAGCCTTCTCGTAAGATATGCTGTTTTAGAAACGTTGTGGTGACTTTCTCATTTGTCATAGATCATAAATGTAAGGCTAGTTGCTATTCTTATTGCTGATCTAGTTTGAAATCTGCAAGAGGGAGGGAAAGAGAAGTAGTAATTGAATAAGAAGAGTGTAAAGAAACTCAAGAGCTTTTAGGAACTAGGATAGTTATTTCCAAAGCTTCTCATCGCGATGAAATGCAACAACTAGAGTTTGTTTTATTATAGAATAATTCTCTGAACTTGGAGATATCTGCAAGGGTCAAGATTCCACCTGTTATTTAGAAAGAAATGGTCGAGGTTATGGAGAAAGTCACTTCAAAGTGTTTAGGGAACTAAGTTAGGTATGGTCTTGAGTATCTTTGTCTTATTATGCTGTTCTCTAGTGGTTGTAGGACTTGATACAACTCTAGTCCACTTCTATAGCTTAGCACAAACACCAGCAGTAATGGAAATGTAAATTCTTAGGGTTGGCATGCTGGCACTGCTGTCTGTTTTTTGTGATAGCCTTCCTTGTGTTGTTTCGGTTCTAAATATGACACGAAGAATATTTACATTTGGAAATCCTTTTTAACTCTGTGCAGCAGCTGAAGTTACAGAACGATCATGGAAAGAGTCAGTCTTGAAAAGCAAAACACCAGTGCTCGTAGAGTTCTACACAAGTTGGTGCGGTCCATGTCAGATGGTCCACAGGATAATTAACGAAATAGCCAGGGACTATGCGGGAAAACTAAACTGCTATGTCTTGAATGCAGACAGTGACCTGTTGGTTGCTGAAGAGTATGAGATAAAGGCTGTGCCAGTAGTTCTGCTGTTCAAGAACGGGGAGAAACAAGAGTCCATCATGGGCACAATGCCTAAAGAGTTCTATGTTTCCGCCATCGAAAGAGTCTTGAACTCATGAAGAAGATAACATCGTTGATGACACCGTTCACTAGCAGTTGATCAAATTGTTGTGAGATTAAAATCTTTCCCGATTTCGATATGGTTTATAGCTCTCGTTGAGCCATCTATATGCTCTTTCTTACTTGCTTTATACTCTTGTGAATATAACTGCTGGGTTTGTGGAAAGATGGCTCAGGGTTTTTTATTCTTCTTTCTTTTATTGTGTTCTTATTGTTAGTAATCTAAATTTTCTTTAGTTTCAAATCGGAACTCGAAATTCGTGTTGATCTTAATTAGAAATCTTAGTTAACTTTATCATTTTTGTACCAAATTGTTTTCTAATCTCGAGAGTACCAAATGAGATTTTTGCCCTCCTACAAAATGTATGGAAAACAATTAGAGTTGGCACAAGAAAAACATTCGGCTACATATATCAGGAAGAGAAAATTTAAGATAAGAAAATAAGCTAGTTAAACCTAGACAATAACTTTAAAAGAACTTAAAAACGTGGAGAGAAACGACAAGATCGAGGTCAACATTCTCTGTTGGGTTTTTTTATTGATTGTGTGAATGAATAAATTACAAAGTCTAACACTCATATTTATAATTTCAAAATTCAACTTTCTAACTCGCCTAGATTTATGGTCTAAGCACATTAGAAAACTGAATACCTCCACAGATGTCAACCTTGACTAGGAAACCCAGTCATGACCAAACTTCCTACATCCGGTTAAGTTGTCGTCCTTCCTCTCCCCGATGAGACGTCCTAACAAAACCTAATCTTTCTATACCTGGAAGAGATTTAAGTCATCTCCAAAATCAACAATCTCCACTTCGCGACTCCTAATCCCATCAACCTTCGGCAGGGAACCTTCCTTTGCTTTAAGAAACTGCTAACCACATGAAACAAATCCAAGCAATGTTTGAATTTCACCGATGTGACAGGTTTGGTCACCATGTCAGTTGCATTCTACGACGTATGCACTTTCTCTAGTATGACTTAACCCTAGGCTACTAGCTCTCTGAACTTGTGAAACCTCACTCCTATTTGCTTCGCCCTAACATGATATACCTAATTCTTAGTCAAACATAACACACTATTGCTATCATTATGTAGATGAACTCCACCTTGATCAACACCCGATTCTAAAACTTGCCCCTAAACTCATATTGCTTTTTTGGCTGCCTCTCCCATCGACATGTACTGAGCTTATGTGGTAGATATTTCAGCAACAAATTGTACCACAACAAATCCAACATGTAGGACCTCATACAAGGGTAAAGTTATACCTTGTAGTAGAAATTATATTGTCTAAGTTACTTGCATAATCTGAATCAACATAACCCACAATTGAACCACATTTTTGACCTTCAAACATAAGTTCGTAGTCAAATGTTTCTCTTATATATCTTAGAATCCATTTTATAGCATTCCAATGTTCTCTCCCAGGATTAGACATATACTTTTTTACTTGACTAATTGCTTGAGCCAAATTCGATCTAGTACACACCATAGCATGCATAAGGCATCCAACCGCGCTACCATAAGGAACTCACGCCATATCTCTGATCTCTTCATCATACTTAGGAATTTGAGATGTAGAGAGTCTGAAGTGAATTGCCAACGATGTAGAAACTTATTTTGCATCAGCCATGTCAAACCTTTCTAACATTTTTTCTACATAGCTCTTCTGAGAAAGTTATAATCTCTTAGAGCTCCTATCTCTGCGAATCCCCATCTCAAGGATCTTCTTTGTAGAATCATGATCATTTGTATCAAACTCTTCACTCAGTAATCCTTTCAATTCTACAATATCTTCCATATTGATCCCAGCAATGAGCATATCACAAACATAAAGTAGCAAAAATTTAAGAGAACTACTAAGGAACTTCACATAAACGCAACAACCATACTCACATCGCTGATAGCCGATCTTCAACATGTAGGAATGAAACCGATTGTACCACTCCCTAGGAGCATGCTTCAAATCGTATAGAGACTTTCTAAGTTTACGCACAAGCTTTTACTCTTGTGGTTTAACAAACCCTTATGGTTTCTCCATGTAAATATGGTCTTCTAAATCTCCATGAAGAAAGGTTGTTTTTACATTCTTATGCTCCAGATGTAAATCCCAACTAGCTACCAATTACACCATAGCTTGTGTTGAGGTGTACTTAATAACGGGAGAGAAAATTTCGTCATAATCACTTCCCTTCTTTTGTGAGTACCCTTTTGCTATTAATCTCGCCTTGAACTTGACAGCTTCCTTAGACATTCCAGGTTTCTTCTTAAAAAATTAGTAGTAGAATATAGCCTTCTTGCCTTCAGGTAAATGAGTGAGATCCCAAGTCTGAGTTTTCTCAATATGTGTTGTCTTCTCTGTCATAGCACTTATCCTCTCTTCTCTCTACAAATTATTCAAAGCTTCGTGAAAGCTAGATAGATCATCCATGCTAACTGCAAGAGAATAATTAATCATATCTTCAAACCCAAATCTAATTAGAGGTTTGATCACACGCTTAGATCCGCTAGCTGTCATACTCTCATATCCTCATTGTTGTTCACTACTCTGCCCTTCCTCTATAGAGAGCTCACCATTAATCGTTGCTAGTCTACCTTCATTAGACCCCTTCTGAGCTACTCTTGAGTCCATGCCAGTCTCAATGCTCACAAGCAGTCGGTGTGATCTCGCCTGTTCCACTATATATTCCTTGTTAAAGACCACATCTAGACCAAACACCATTTTCTGATCCTCGGGATTCCTGAATTTGAAGCCTTTAACACCTTTCTCAAACCCCATAAATATGCACTTCTTGGATTTCAAATCCAACTTTCACCACTCATCACTTAAGACTAACATATAAGTTGCACATCCAAACACCCACAAATTATATAGATCAATACCTACCATAGTCCACACTTCTTCGGCAACCTTACCCTCTAAGGAACTCCACAATGATCTATTAATGAGATAGACCGCTATGTTTACTACTCTGTCGAGAACTGCTTAGGAAGCCCAACACTCAACCTCAAACACCTTGCCTTCTCGACAATCCAACGGTTCATTCTTTCATAGACCTCGTTTTGTTGTGGTGTTTTTCACACTGTAAAGTGCCTCTAAATATCATGCTCCTCACAAAACTTCAGGAACTCTCCATCAGTATAATTTGTGCAATTATCCGTTCTCAAGTACTTCCCCTTGACTTTCGCAAACACCTTAGATTTTTGCCTTAAGAAGTACACACAAACCTTCCTGGAGAAGTCATCATTGAATGAAACGAAGTACCTTGAGCCTCCCAATGATTGTTCCTGAGTTGGCCCCCGCATATTAGAATGGACATAGTCTAAAGGACCTTTGTCCTGAGTTGCCTCATTTTGAAAGGTACCTGGGAATGTTTCCCCCATCACACAGAAATTGCAGAAGTCCATCTTGCAACTCTTTAGCCACTCCAGAAGACCCCTCTTATGGAGTTTTCTTAATCCATGCTCACCAATATGGCCCATACGCATATGTCATAAGGCCGCAGACTCTGATTTAGATATTGCAATTGAGGCTCCACCTACAACCACATTTTCGTATCAGTCTATGTGGATCACGAAATCCACACTTGAATTTGTTAGTGTTTGGATGAGAAAGAAGAATACGTTGGAGAATCCCGTAAGAGTTGTAGATGGATCGAAAGATAGTATTAAAATTTGGATAATCAACAATGTTTTACAAAGTGGTCGAAACCTGAATTATAACTTGATTTGTTTACAAAGACTGACAGAAAAGAATGATGATCTCCATAATATTGATTACCAAGAGATATAAGTAAAAATTTGTGTTATAAGTATGTAAATGTTGCTGAAGAAGGCTCCACGTTTCTGGATCTCCTTCTTATATAGACAATGGCTGAAGTTGTTCAACCAGCAGATGCCTCCGAGACCTCCTCCTGAAATCTCGGGAGTCAGTTCCTGAAATCTCGGGAGTCTGTTCCTGAAATTTCTCTCGGTCAACTGCCTCCTCAAATCTCGGCACCTCCAACAGTAATATCTTTGACTCGACTGCTGAGGTACCTAGAGCCATCTGGACCTCAGGTACTCGGGGTTCAGGCACATGAACCTCAGGTACCTGGGTACCTGGACCTCATGTACCTGGGTACCTGGACCTCGGGTACCTGGATACCTGGACCTCGGGTACCTGGATACCTGGACCTCTGGTACCTGGATACCTGGACCTCTGGTACCTGGGTATCTGGACCTTGGGTACCTAGGTACCTCGACCTCGGGTACCTGAGTACCTGGACCTTGGGTACCTGGACCTCAGGTACCTGGGTACCTAGAGCTCAGGTACCTGGGTACCTGGACCTCAGGTACCTGGGTGCCTAGACCTCAGATACTTGGACCTCAGGTACATGGGCTTCAGGTACTTGGGTTTTAGGTACTTAGATTTCGACAATATATTCTCTTAATGTTAATGTTTTTACAGGGCCTTGAAGGGGGTGAGATTTGGGCCCGACAGTTGCCCCCCAGCATCTAGAGCGAGATTTTGAGGTCTTGGATGCGAATCGGGTCCTGTTATTTAAGAGGATTGCTTGGGAGGTTTAGGCTCCTGCAGGAGTCTAGTTACTTTGTACTTTTGCCTCGGGTGGTTCAAGTTTACCTAAAAATCCCTAGATGAGCCTCAAGATTACAAAGATCTTCAGGAGAGGCTAGGACTTGCACGTTCATGGGTTTTTTTTGAAGACCTTTATTTGGATGTTAGGTCTTTTTGGACTTTTAAGTAGATGTTAGGTTTCTGGGAACCCATGAGCGTTAGGTTTCTTGGAACCTCTGAGCGTTATGTTTATGGGAACTTGAAATGAGCAATAGGGTTTCAAGACCTTTTAATTTTTCAGGTTTCTGGGAACTTTTGAGCGTTAGGTTTCTGGGAACCTTTGAGCGTTAGGTTTCTGGGTACCTAAAATAGACAGTAGGATTTTAAGACTTCTAATGTGTTAGGTTTCTGGGAACCTGGAATAGATAGTATGATTTCAAGAACTATAATGTGTCAGGTTTCTGGGAACATGAAATAGATAGTAGGATTTTTAGGCCTTTGATTGTTCAGGTTTCTGGGAACCTTAATTGAATGATAAGATTTTAAGACCTTTGATTGTTCAGGTTTTTGGGAACCTTAATTGAATGATAGGATTTTAAGACCTTTGATTGTTCAGGTTTCTAAGAACTTGAATTTGAATGATAGGATTTTAAGACCTTTGATTGTTCAGGTTTCAGGGAACCTGAATTTGAATGATAGGATTTTAGGACCTTTGAAGTATCAGGCTTCTGGGAACTTGTACTTGATGATAGGATTTTAAGACATTTGATAGTATGTCAGGTTTCTGGGAACCTGAATAAGTTGTAAGGATTTTAAGACCTTAAGTATTAGGTTTCCGGGAACTTGAATCAGATGTAAGGATTTTAAGACCTTAAGTATCAGGTTTCCGGGAACCTGAATCAGATGTAAGGCTTCTAAGACCTTAAGTATCAAGTTTCTAGGAACCTGAATCAGATGTAAGGATTCCAAGACATTAAGCATCAGGTTTCCAGGAACCTGAATCAGATGTAAGGATTTTAAGACCTTAAGTTTCAGGTTTCCATGAACCTAAATCAGATGTAAGGATTTTAAGACCTTAAGTATCAGGTTTCCAGGAACCTAAATTAGATGTAAGAATTTTAAGACCTTAAGTATTAAGTTTCTGGGAACCTAAATCAGATGTAAGGATTTTAAGACCTTATGTATTAGGTGATAGGTTTCTCTTGACCTTCAAATGTCAGGTTTCTGGGAACCTGGATTAGATGTTAGGTCTCTTCCCTTCAGACCTTTAAATGTCTGGTTCCTGGGAACCTAGATTAGATGTTAGGTCTTTTTGAACCTTTAACTAAGTACCTGGTTTCTGGGAACCTGAAATATATGATAGGATTTTAAGACCTATAATTAAGCGTCAGGTCCCTGGGAACCTGAAATAGATGTTTTAACATAATGAAATCTTCTAAAGTAAGTGATGTCTCTTAGTTTCCGATTTTCCAGTGGTGAAGGTCCTTGGCCTCCGGTTGTTTACTAAGATGTGTGCATCACCTGACTAACATTCGATGTGATTTATACGATGGGGGTTGAACTCATTATGCAGAGCTGCCTACGTACCCTGTCAAGGGATCAAGCCTAACATACTTCGATTTTGGGAGAGTATATGATAATACCTTTTTTTAGATTCATAGCGTTTCATGATCATATTTCTAGTACTTCGGTTCATATATTTATGAGTTTGTATACGTGGGTCATACCATAAGGATGATCCAATATGGGCTTTTCCAGTTGGTACCTAATTCCTAGCAACTCGCGCTTTGGTATTTTCATACACTTTTTCGTAGTACGAGGTTGCCTACTACAAACCTTTGTGGTTTCACGTTGGAGTTGTAATGTTATGCAATCGCTTGCTCCTAATTTAGGATCCGTATTAGTGCCTGCTATCGGCATTCCTCAATCAAGTTGAGGTTTTCTAGTAACAGTTTGTTGTTAGCCTCACGATTTGAGGTGCATAGTGTTCACCCCGATTTAGACTTTGGCAGAGACAACATCTTCCATCCCATAAGATAAAGAGAGGGGAGTTTCCTGCGTTGCTCTCCTAGGGATGGTTGTAACATGCCTGAAAGACTTCGGGTAGCTTTTCGGACCATGACTATTTCTTGGTACTTAAGCCTTTTTTGAGGTTTACTAAGATACACTTATTAACTGCCTCGTCCTTGCCATTTCCTTGGGGGTACCAAAGCGTGGAAGTTGTAAGACGTATGTTCCACGTCTTGCAAAATTTTTTGAAGTCCTTGGATGTGAATTACGATACGTTATCATTTACGATTTTGTAAGAGATTCTGTAACACTATATGAATTTCTCTACTTCAATTTTGGTTACCTAGTGGAGAGCCTTGACTTCTATCCATTTAGTAAACTAGTCGGTTAGGAGTAGCAGGAAGTGTAATTTTGTTTCCCTTTACCCGATTCGACCAACGGTCCAATGACGTCCACTGACCAACATATTAATGGGTATGATGCAGATATCAAAGATATCTTTTTAGTCAGCTGATGAATTAGGGGCATGTGTCTTTGACACTAATTGCATTAAGTGGAATATTTCTGGAAATGTGCGATTATGGTTGGCCAAAAATATCCTTGTTTTTAATTAGGATAGTGAGGATTCGGCCTTCGGAATGGTTGCAACATGAGCCTTTGTGTACTTCTGTCATCAGATTGAGGGCATCAAGGCCATGAACGCATTTCAGGTAAGGCCCCGATGTGCCTTGTTTGTAAAGGTTGGAGTCAATTATACAATATATAGCGCTTAAGGATTTGAAATTTGAACCTCCCACTCGGGGGACCACTCCCTCCCAAATGTCTTGTATAATTGGCGATCTCCTGTTGCTCCTTCTAGTGACTTGGTCACGGAAAGGTATCAGTGGTTCTTTTGTATCCTCAGCTGTTGGCTCAGGGTTGCTTAAGGTATCAGACTCCACATGAGTTGGGATCGTGCACCCCGAGGTATATTGAGGATCGAAGTCTGGGAGACTCTCATCTTCGGAAGTATCTATTGTGCTTATTTTCAGCTCAGGAGACTGAAGCGATGCAACATCTCTTCTTATAAGCGTTAGATATTCAAGTGCGGAGCTGGACTTTGACAGCGGTTCGGGGATGATATTCTATATCTTCTTCGCTGAGCTTGATATCTCATTTAGCGAGAGGTTTGGAGATTCTTCCCAAAGGGGTGTTCTTCGAGGATCATATCAACTTTTTTCTTAGGAGCCGAAGGTAGAGAGTCAATTTTCTTCTCAGGAGATCGATTCCGTTTTGGAGGTGAGGCTTCTCTTGATTAAGCTCTTTTTTGGATGGGGCTTGTTTCTTGAGCTTCATGTCCTTTATTTCCCCAGCTGTGAATTTTGCGGCTAGTTTTCGTTGGAGGTCCAAACATTCCTCTGTGGAATGTCCTTTCCTTTCGTGATAATAACATAATTTGTTCTCATCATAGGCTTTGGTCCAAGGGGCTTTGCTTGTCGTCTCAACGGGTTTCTCCTATTGCATTTTGTCAACAGCATATGAGTGCTCACCTTGACTCTGGTTATTTTGAGGGTTGATATTTTTAGCAGATGCCTTAGAATCTTGAGGTTCAACATTCAGAGGGTTATGGGTCTTCTTATGAATTTTATCCAAAGTTGCGGTTTCCTCTTTCAGGGTGATAAATCAGGATGCTCTATGTAATGCATCGTCAATCGTTGGAGGAGGATAAATTGTCAGTTTGGACCAGTATTATGATCGATACCAAAGACCTCTTCGTAGAGCCTTACTGGCTATATGGTCGTTAAGGTTCGAGAGTTTGGTTCTCACCGCTCTTAATTATTTATATAAACCATGAGTATGTCCCTGACTCATTGTCTAATCTTCCAGAGATCTGCCTCCGAAGCTTTCTTTTTGATGTGGGTCGAGAATTGCTTAATAAAAGCGTCGGTTAGCTGATCGAAGCTGTCGATCGAGTTTGGTTTGAGACCTGAGTACCATTCGAGTACTGCTCCTGTCAGGTTCTCGGCGAACATTCGACAATATCTAGCTTTCACATTCCTTGCACGTGAAGTGAACCTTAACGACTGCTAGCATGAAGGCTCACAGATGAGCTTTCAGCTCTGAGGTTCCGTTGTACTCGAGAATGCAAATTTTTCTCGTATTCAGATGTACGAATTCGCGATTCGATCAGTAAACAGAGTTCCTCGAGTCTTTTCAATTATGCTTTCGATTTCATGAGCTGAGCTCCTGGCTTTATGGACCTGAGCGTTCATCTTCTGAGGGCCATCATTAGTTCTTTCCATGTACCTGCAGAAAACTTCAGATTTCTTCTTGTTGGAGAGAAATCGAGTTGTTACGAGGCACACGTGCAGGTGGTTCTTAAGAGAACCAAGGTTTTTCGTTAAGGTTAGCTCTTCAGTGGTGCGTAGAGTGGTGTTCCTCTCGGTAACTGAAGCCATTGCGCTAGGTACCTGACGGGTGAAAGCGAATCAGTCTGTCAAGGTATCCTGAGTCTTACACAGGTCGGGTCTGTATCATGAGATTGGCAGATGGTACTTGAATCTTGGGGATTGAGGCTAATGTCCCCCACTGACAGGGATTGAGGGTCCCTCACCAGGGCTTGAAACAGGTGGAGGTGGAGGAGGAGGGAGTACTAGGTACCTGTCAGGTATGATACTAGGTTCTGGTACGTATTGCATTAGATACCTATTAGATATCGTACTAGGTATTGGTCAGGTATCATATCATATACATGTCACGTATCGTATTAGATACATGTCAGGTATATTGGTCAGGTATCGTATCAGATACATGCAGGTATCGTATCAGATACATGTCAGGTATCATACCAGGTTTCGGTCAGGTATCGCACCAAGTACCTGTCAGGTATCGTACCAGGTTCTGGTCAGGTATCGTACCAGTTTTTGGTCAGGTATCGTATCAGATACCTGTCAAGTATCATACCAAGTTTCGGTCAAGTATTGTACCAGGTACCTGTAAGGTATCGTACTAGGTTCCGGTTAGGTATCGCACCAGGTACCTGTCAAGTATCGTACCAGGTTCTGGTCTGGTATCGTACCAGGTTTTGGTCAGGTATCGTATCATATACATGTCAGTATCGTACCAGATTCCGGTTAGGTAACGTACTAGATACCTGTCAAGTATCATACCAGGTTCCGATTAAGTATGGTACCAGGTGCCTGTCAAGTATCATACCAGGTTCCGGTCAGGTATCTCACCAGGTACCTATCAGGTATTGTACCAGGTACCTGTCAGGTATCGTATCAGATACCTGTCAGGTATTGTTCCACGTACCTGTGCAGGCGTGGTGTTTGTTTTGGCCATGTTGGTTCCCACGACCAAGGAGGGTGGAGAGACAACAGTGCATGTTTCTCCTAAAATAGGAGTCTCGGTGTTGGGGAGGTCTTGACGAAGGAACCAGAGACCTCGATACCTCCTCAATTTGATGGTCGTATTGTTCTTTTGGAGATGCAAGTTAGTAGCCAACCTATAGTTGTCCTAAGTCCTATTGACCAGGAGCAGCATCATTTTACGAATCTCTAAAAGCTGGGTCGAGATCTGGTATTAGGTCGATATCAAGGATTGAGATCTCACATGAGCCTATCACTTAGGCTCGTTGGGACCAGAGGTTGAGATCTCACAAGAGCTTCTCGTCCAGGTTCGCTAGGGATCTGAGGCTGAGGTCTTACAGGACCATCTCGCTCAGGTTTGCTGGGGACCTGAGGCTAAGATCTCATAAGAGCCTCTCGCTCAGGTCCACTGGAGATCTGAGGCTGGGATCTCATAGGAGCCTCTCGGCCAGGCTCGCTGGGGACCTAAGGCTATGATCTTATAGGAACCTCTCATTAAGGTTCACTAAGGATTTAAGATTGAGGTCTCACAGGATCATATCGCTCAGGTTCGCTGGGGACCTTAGGATGAGATCTCATAAGAGCCTCTCGCTCAGGTTCATTGGAGAACTGCAACTGGGATCCCACAGGAGCCTCTCGGTTAGGCTCGCTGGGAACCTGAGGTTGAGATCTTATAGGAGCATCTCGTTCAGGTTCGCTGGGGACCCAAGACTGAGATCTCACAGGAGCCTCTCGCTCAGGCTCGCTGGGAACCTGAGGTTGAGATCTCATATGAGCCTCTCGGTCGGGTTCATTGGGGAGTTGAGGTTGAAATCTCATAGGAGTCTCTTGTTCAGGTACGCTGGGAACTTTAGGTTGAGATCTCATAGGAGCCTCTCGATAGGGTTCGTTGGGGACTTGAGGCTGAGATCTCAGAGGAGCCTCTCGGTCGGGTTCGTTGGGGACCTGAGGCTGAAATCTCACAGGAGCCTCTTGTTCAGGTTTGCTGGGGACCTGAGGCTGAGATCTCACAGAAGCCTCTCGTTCAAGTTCGCTGGGGACCTGAGACTGAGATCTCATAGGAGCCTCTCGGTCGAGTTCGTTGGGGAGTTAAGGCTTAAATCTCACAGGAGCCTCTCGTTCAGGTTGGCTGGGAACCTGAGATTGAGATCTCATAGGAGCATCTTGGTCGGGTTCGTTGGGGACTTGAGGCTGAAATCTCACAGGACCCTCTCGTTCAGGTTTGTTGGGAACCTGAGATTGAGATCTCATAGGAGCCTCTCGGTTGGGTTCGTTGGGGACTTGAGGCTGAAATCTCACAGGACCCTCTCGTTCAGGTTCGCTTGGGACCTGAGGCTAAGATCTCACAGGAGCCTCTCTTTCAGGTTTGCTAGGGACTTGAGGCTGTGATCTCACAAGAGCCTCTCGTTCAGGTTCGATGGGGACCTGATACTGAGATCTCACAGGAGGCTCTCGCTCAGGCTCGCTAGGAACCTGAGGTCAAGATCTCATAGAAACCTCTCGCTCAAGCTCGTTGGAGACCACAGACTGAGATCTCACAGGAGCATGTCGCTCAGGCTCGGTGGGAACCAGGGGTGTCTCGCCCGTCTTGTCGGTGGGCATCTAAGAGAGTACGCTTGAATTTATAGGATCGGATTGAGTCTCTTAAGGTCAAGACTCGTTCTATGTTTCGATACGTGATAGCTCAAGAATCAAGAGATCTGAGCAGCCATTGTTTGGTGAGCGTGCACTCGACATCAAAAATACAAATTTGGGTTGATCCAAATCACGGTCGATGGGATCCATCGATAGCTAGCGGAGTTAGGATTCTATGATTTCTTCCCCACAGACGGCGCCAAAATGTGGATCACGAAATCCACACTTGAATTTGTTAGTGTTTGGATGAGAAAGAAGAATACGTGGGAGAATCCTGTAAGAGGTGTAGATGGATCGAAAGATAGTATTAAAATTTAGATAATCAACAATGTTTACAAAGTGGTCAAAACCTGAATTATAACTTGATTTTTTACAAAGATTGAAAGAAAAGAATGATGATCTGTATAATATTGATTACCAAAAGATATAAGTAAAATTATGTGTGATAAGTATGTAAATGTTGCTGAAGAAGGCTCCACGTTTCTGGATCTCCTTCTTATATAAACAATGGTTGAAGTTGTTCCACCAGCAGACGCCTCCGAGACCTCCTCCTGAAATCTCGGGAGTTTGTTCCTGAAATCTCTCTCGCTCAACTGTCTCCTCAAATCTCAGGACCTCCAACAGTAATATCTTTGACTTGGTTGCTGAGGTACTCAGAGCCGTCTAGACCTCAGGTACACGGGGTTCAGGTACCTGGACCTCATGTACCTGAATACCTGGACCTCATGTACCTGGGTACCTGGACCTCATTTACCTAGGTACCTGGACCTCGGGTACCTAGCACTATAAGAAAACAGCTAGTTAACAACGACACTAATTGTCGTAAAATCGTTGTTAAAACATATTAACGACGAATTTACGACGAAAGTAAAAACGTTGTTAACAGATCGTCGCAATGTAAAAACCGTCGTTAATTCGTCGTGAAATTAACGACGACTGGATTTCGTCGTAAACTTATTGTTAAACAATTCGTCGCAAAATACTCGTAAATTAATGAGATTTTAACGACGGAATCTTTTTCGTAGCTAATTTGTAGTTAATTGGATGTAAATTAACGATGGTTAAACAACTAATTTGAAGCATCAAAACGTTGTTAACTCGTCGTTACATTACGACGATTTAACGACGAATGTTAAAAAGAGTCGTCGTCAAATCGTCGTTAATTCACGACGATTTCACGACGACTGTATTTAACATTCGTCGTTAAATGGTCGTAATGTANTTGGATGTAAATTAACGATGGTTAAACAACTAATTTGAAGCATCAAAACGTTGTTAACTCGTCGTTACATTACGACGATTTAATAACGAAACTTTAATTAAAATTAACAAAAAAAATCATAAAATATATATATATTCTAAAATAAATAAATGATAAAACTAAGATAGCAATATATATATATATATTTCTAAAAATCATACAATACAAAAATAAAAATACATAAATCATAAATCTACGGATCTGCTCCTAGATCTATGTCATCGAAATAGTTGTCAGGATCCTCCGAATCGATGGGCTGCTGCCCCTGCTCCTGCCCCTGGTCCTGCTGCTGCAGCTTGCGCGCTAGATCATCTCCTTGCTCTCTCATCAGACGAGCAATGTTCAGGTTATTCACTGAAAGGATCTCGAACATCTTGTCGTAGAAGCCGAACTGCCGATCATACCGCTCTTGCCTCGCTCGTAGATCTGCGATTCGGCGTGCACGGTCTTCAGCTCGTTCGGTATAGCTGCATGCTGGGTAGACGCAGCTCTGTAAGACGACGACGCCGCTGGGACATCCTGAATGGATCCCATCCCCAAAATTCTCCCTTTTTTCTTGGGAGCAACCTGGAAAAAAAATCAATCATTAACATAATTTTAAAAGAATAATTAAATTAAAAATAATGAAAAAAAATAAAAAATTTACCTCCTCAAAAATCTGATAAGGCTCATGGACCGTTAAAGGCTCGGCTGGCTGAGTAGTGCCTCTGGGCGAGAGCTGAGATCTCTGACTCTCAATCTCAATTCGCCTCGCCTCCACTTGGTTGTAGATCCTCTCCGACTGAGCATCTACAAACTGTTCGTTCTTCCGTTTGTGGGTCTTCTCGAAGACCATGCTGACAAATGGAAGGTAGTCTAATGTCTTGGCCTGAAACAAAATAAAAGACATCATTAAATAAATTAAAATTATTGTATATTATGTATTTAAATTTCTAAAATAATTTAAATTATTATTTAGAAATTACTTATCATATCTAGGCATTGGCCAGCGAAAGACATCTGACTAGAAGTATGCGGCATCTGCTTCTTGGTGCCATCTGTAGCAGTGCTGTTCCGTGAGAGGGAACACTTGTGCGCAATTGATGCGGCATGTGCATTGCTCCAGTAGGCCTTGAGGCCGTTCCACACCGCAGTAGACATGAAGATGGGCTTCGCGAGATCTCCCTTCTCCCCAAACTTCTCCTTCCAGTCGGAGACGGTGTTGCCGAGCCCTAGCTTCGCTCGCTTGTAGAACTCTGTCTTGATCTTCTCGTTGATGGAGATGTCCCAATGTCACTATTGCTGAAAAAAATCAACAAAAAATTGATTAACACAATATACTTTTTATTTAATAAATAAATAGAAAGTAATATAAATAAGTAAATATTAATAACTTACCGCGAAACACTTGAACCACGTTTTTTTGATGTGGTCCGGCGTCGTGAACCAGTTAACGTGCGGCTCCGTGAAAAAGCTCTTGATGGTGTCGGCGACGGAACGACCGACCTTGTTGTCGATCCCGAACCTGCGAAAAAAATATATAATTTTATTAAAATTGATATAATTAGTTAAATAAATTATAATTAAATTAAATTAAAACATACATGAATGTCTGATCGTCTGCCCTATCAGGATCGAGACGAGAAAGATGCTCGTGACCGGGCTGAACAATGATGTCCTCAACCCGAAGATGGGCGTATGGAATACCGGGCGAGACATCCAAGTCCGGATGTACGCCCCCATCGGCCCCGACTTCATCTGGAGCTGGTTCTGGTAGCTGATGATGAGGGGGATCCACTGTAGTAGCTACTGGCGGCGGAGGAGGCGGTGGCAGCGGTGGAGACGACATAATCATCGGTGGAGACGGTGTAATCATCGGTCTCGACGTCCTACCACTCGAGACCGGTCTATTAGAAGACGTCGACGCTCCCGCCCTACGATCCTCGGCCTCCCGCTCAGCGACGAAATGAATTTAATGAGGGCGGATGACTTTTCTAGGGGGACCCATAATAACTAAAATAATAGAAATTTATTATTAGAATTTTAGGAATTTGTACGGGACTTAATTTTAATTTATATTTATTTTTAATACGTTTTAAAAACAATGAAAGTCTTATTATTGTGTTTTTAGGAAAAATCACAATAATAATCAATATTGTGATTTTAAAAAAAATCACATTTAAAATTTTAGTATTTAAAAATTTTAAAATCATTCTCGTTTAAATTAAAAGTTTTTACTGTTTAAATTTAATTTATTAGTTTAAGTTTACAAATTTAGAATGTATTTTAAACTTAAAAATTGACATATACTAAGGCTAATTTTCAGTTACAAGTTTTAATCCTAAGGCTAAATTACAAATCTTAAAGTTAAAATTCAATCCTACAAATAATTCAATTCCTAATCTATTTCATAATTTACAAATTGAAATTATTTAAAAAGATTAAATTAGAAGATTACCTTTTGAGTGTTGAGCTTGTTGTTTTTGTGTGCAGGATGGAATGAACAACGAAATGGGGAGTTGCTTACTTATATAGACGAACTTGTCGTCGTAAATTCGTCGCGAACAAAAAATTTAATTTTCGCAATAACGCGCCGGGGGGAAATCGAAGAGTTTTGTTTTTGAATATTCGTCGTTAATTCATCGTTATGTAACGACGATTCGTTAAATAACGACGAATTTACGACGAATCGTCGTGAATTCGTCGCAAAAAGAAATTAAAATTTTCGCAATTACGCGTCGGGGGGAAATCGAAGAGATTCATTTTTTTTGAAGATTCGTCGTGAATTCGTTGTTATTTAACGACGAATTAACGATGATTCGTACTTTGTACGATTTGTACATCCTCGTACCAAGTACACCTGAGGATGTAGATGTTTTAGGGTTTAGGGTTTGAGATTTAACGACGATTTGACGACGATTTGGTTATATTCGTCGTAAAATCGTTGTTAATTACCAACGAATTAACGACGATTTGTGTAAATTGTTTCTAAAATGTGAAAAACTTTGAATTTTCTAAAATGTTTCGACCAATCTATTTGGAGAAACCTTGTATTTCTCCTAGTATTAAGCATTAAAACAAATCGTGAAAGAAAAAAATTTCTCAAAACTTTCATCTTAGAATATCTTATATATTACAATGTCGTTTATGTTGTTTCTCTTTCAGATGTTGTGTGTTGGTCATGTTTTACAAATTTTGATGTTACGAAAACATCATTTCATATTTATACTTATAATGTGCTTTTTGATGAATGTGTAAGGTGTATTATTTCATAACCGATAATCCCAATTTGGGGTTTAGGGGTTCATGTTTTTTTTGTTACGGTATTTCGTCGTTAAATCGTTGTAACTTTACGACGATTTAACGATGATGGTATATAAAACGATGAATTAACGACGATTTGGAATTTAACGACGATTTACGCAATTACAATAAATTAACAACCATTCAACCACAAGTTAACAACTATACTTCACTTATTAATTATAACTTATTTAATTAATTTTTAACAATGATAAATCATTTGCCATTATCGATCACTTTCAAGAATAAGTGAAAAGTTATATGGTGATTCAGTTAGACTTAAATGATACGAATTTTAAGAAATTTTTTGAATCGTACAATTAGGAATACATATAATTCAAAAAAACTTTAAAATATACGAGTTTCATTACTCCACTTCTTCCTCTGACCCATCATCGTCATCTGGACTGTCACTTTCGTCNACTGTCACTTTCGTCGAATTCGTCCGTTTGTTCGGTTTCTGTTTCCTCTGGTATTTCGTCAAGTTACCTGCTATGGGGATCAACCAGTAGAACCAGATTTGTACTTAGCTAAGGAGAAGGCATCTCAACGTGTGATTTCAGGCAAGTGAAGATGTGATTTGTAATTATCTTTACTCTTTCCCTGCACATTCAGAAGTGT